>VXAB01005340.1:475958-500519 GCA_013399175.1 Odontophorus gujanensis
GAAAAAGCAAGTCATCTTGGGCAGGCAAGGAGCCAATGAAAACATGAATCTGAAACTGTTATTTGTGGCTTCCCTTTCTTATGCTGAAGTGCAAATTAAGTGGCAGGTTTGGAGTTACCACGGACCTTTCTTGAAGAAGAAAAATAGAAAAGAACCCAAGAACTTAATCTGTCACTGTAGGGATTAGATTAACCAATTTTATTTTAGGTCAGGGAAAAAAATAGAAAATTTGATTTACATAATGAGAATAATTCATACAGTAAGGATATAATAATGCAGGTTCTGCAAAGAAGAGATTTGCTAGAATTCTTTGAGAAAAGGGAAGAACTATGCAATACCACTTAATTGGACTTTCAGGCACCTCTCACAGAGCATTTCAATTGGACTTGGTGATCCTGAAGGTCCCTTTTCCAGCCTGGAGTATGCTACGATTTTGGGGAAGCATCACAAAGACAAATTTTCAAAGGGTGAAATAGAGTTTTCCTGTGGTTTAGAATCCAGTGGAGACACACACACACACAAAAAGTGAGGGAACAGCTGACGCACAAGCAGACAAGCTTTCAAACAAGTACTTGTGTTTAATTTAGAGCACTTCAGAGATAAATGGATGTCTGAGGAGAAATACTGCTCCTGTTTTCCATGTCAGATTGACACGCCATACTCAAACTGCCCCTGCCCCAATGTGGCAAAGAAAAGCCAATGTTTTGTGCACTAAAGAACAGAAGAGAGGACACATTTTCAAAGTTCTCTTTTTCTCATATTAAAACCAAACAAACGAAACAGCTCCATCACCTGTTGGTTGAAAACTGCATCTGCTGAGAGTACTGGTTGCTGAAGTACCATGGCACACTGCCATTTTCATTCCAAGCCTACATAGAAAGGCCACGTAGGCACAGCCAGACTGGCTCAAGAAATGCAGTATGCATTATGGGAGACTTCAGGTGACTTCTGCCTGCTCCTCGCTGCCTTATTTCAGCCCATTCCCCTGCTCCTTGGCTGGGTTCTGGGCTAACTGAAGTGAGTACTGAAGAACTCACTTCACAAGAGATGCCATCACAGTTGCACAGCTCACTCAGTTGCATGGCCAACGTTTCTTATCGTTATCAACCTGAGGGCAATGAAACCTTCCACAGAATGACCACTCAGTGTCTAGATCAAAGCATGGTTACACTGAGCCAAACCCATACCGTGACCAGAAGTACTCCATCAGTCTGAGAATACATCTCTCAATTTAAAAAGCTTTGCTTCCTCCAATTCCTGCCCCATTTCAGATGCTCCCTCACCAACAGGCCTTGCACTGGGCAGGCCATGCTGGAGTCAGGAGGAACATCCCAGACTTTCAGCTTTAAAGTTCCTCGTTTCTTCCAAACTACAGTTCTTAACAGTTTTATAGCCGAAATATTTTGTGTATAAACACACAGAATTTATCATCACCTTGTCCACAAGCACACCAGTGTTTCAAAAGCCACAAAAGTACTCCCAAGCATTCTCACGGTTCAGTAAAAAATCCCACAGAGGTTTCTCCATAGTCACCAAGCTAGCAGCCCTGCTAACAGCAGTCCTCACAGGATCAGACACGAGTCTGCTTTGTGCAGCAGGGTCTTTACATTGGAATTAACCTAATAGTTTTTTGCACCAGAGTTCCTGACAGTCTTACAAGCCTGCTGCAACTAAAGCTGCATTGTTTTGGTAGCAGAAACTGTTCTTTCTTCTGCTACTCTCAAAATAAGGTTATTTATTTTCAAGACAAATCTCACAGCAATCTAGTGAGAGAAAAAAAGAAGGCAGTGTAATTATTAACTGCTAAACGCTGCCAGCCTGGGCAAATCCAGGCAGCCTCTGCATCCTTGCACCTCTCCTTGTACCTTTCCTTTCAAAACTTCAAGTAGGTGAACAGGGACACGCAGTTCTTCAAAGGATTTTAGATATCACTTGATAGTAGCAACCTGGGAGATGTCTGACATCACTGACTTTTTTTTCAGGTTACTACAGGGATCAGTGCTGTGTTATCAGCCCTGTCCAGCAAACCAGTGACACGTTCAGGGCTGAGAATGGAGCGTGTCCTGCGAGTCACAGTTCATCAGATAAAACACTCCTTTAGGACCAAAAGGAAATTTAGACCGGAAAGCACATTTGAAACCTCTCTCTTCAACAGGGCAAAGATGACCTGTGCAGCACTATTATCTGGAACAAGAAATTAGTGTACTGTCTTGACCTAATGGGGGTAATGTTTCAAATGGCAAGCTCTTGATTGGGTTATTTTTTGCAAGAAAACTGGGAAATCTAGTGTCTGCCAGAAAATCTAGTACTGCTGCCAGGCAGGCCCTGAGCAGCAAGCAGATGGAGTGCCAAAAGCACCAGCACACAGAATCACACAGCATCACACAGCAACCCCCCCAGACATTTTCCCCTGAGAAAAGAGGACCAGTACCATGTGAGAATCACTATATAAAGCAACACGTTTCTTCCAAAGACACACATTAATCACGGTTTAATGAAGGGTGACAGAGAGGGAAGAGGGACAGCAAGGAGACACTGCCCACACACCACAAGGATCCAAATATGCCAGTGCCCTGCCAACAGCACAGCACAGGGACTGTGCACTGCTCGAGGCAGCAGCTAGCACCGAGGTAATCTTCTAAGGTGTGGAGGTCAGCAAAGCACTAGGAGTAATCATGGCTAATGAGCAAGCCATTGCTACAGGGAAATGAATGTTGCCATAAGGCACTGGAGAGTATCATATTAAAATTACCCACAAATTCGTAATGGCTAAATGCTATCTTATTTCATTAAGGGCAAAGTTTTCACTGTAGTTCTGTTCTAAAGATTGAAGGCACGTGGCTTTTGAACTTACTTAGCTCAACCTGCAATTACATTCTAAGCTCAGTCTGTGACAGCAACGAGAATAAAAGCAAAAAGGCTTTGGTTTATAGGTCTGTTGGTTTAATTTCCCCTTTACTCCTGGCTCTTAATTTGGTAACCAGATTCAGTGGTAACGTATACATCTCAAGCAACGATGTATTGGTGGTAAGCATGCAGTGCAAGTGAGGGACCCAGATACACAGTCCCACTTAAAACCACAGCGTGACAGCCATGGCTGTTACCCATGAGTGGACCTGGATGAGAGAAACACAAAGTGTACATGGGACTGCAGGGAGAGCTCAGCCTTATCCTTGCCATCCACTGCAGTGCTTGTGCTGGAGACAGGAGCACACACAGCGTGTGCTCAGCAGAGTGACGGGATGTCAGCACCACAAAAACCCACACAAAACCACTCAACCCTTCTCCAAACATAGTGCTGAGGCCAAACAAATGACTGCAGACCTGGATCTGCTCCTACCACCCAAATAAATACCTGCAGCCCACAGCCACTGCTACAGCCAATTCTTGAGTGCCAAACGTTGAAAGGATTTTCTGGAGATGTGCAACCCAAGGCTGTCTAAAGACACAGTGCACTTCAGTCCCAAAATGCTATCCCTCACCCACCAGCCTCCCCTAAATGTAACCAGTCTGTTTCATAGAAAAGCTATGCCAGGAAAGGTAAGGCAGGACATCACTTTTCTACAAAGAATGGAAGTTCAGTTCGGTGCATCGAAAACAGTAATAATAATAATTCAGGAAGTAACACAACTGACATTTAAAACACTTTGATTCTTAAGCCTGAGGGTGAAACAACATGGAGCTTCTGAAAGGACAGGAATGATGCTCGATGAAATAAAGACCTTTAAATCAAGGGGACAGGAAGAGGGGAAAAAGAAAGAAAGACTGTCAGGACTGCTCCTCCAGAAAAACAACAACAACAAAAAATAGAAATAAAGGAAAAAAAAAAAAAAAAAGAAATGCATGCAATTGTAGATGCAGTCTCAAAATGGTAAGAAGCCCTAGCAGCCATAATACATTCTGGCTCCAAAACAAATTGTCTCCACAGTGCTATAGGATTTAAGACAAGCATATTTTGTCAGTGGATTTAGCATGATGAATCAGGTAAATTGGAGGCTGAATCATCATTGTATCCCCAGGCATCTGTGGTGAAATAGAAAGGGAGGAAAATAAAAAATTGAAGAAACACCTAGGGGATGCTCAGGAAATCACAGGCACAGGCAATACTGAGTTTAAAAAAAAAAAAAACCTCACTGATATGGAATGTTTGCATACATATTTTTTTTAATGATAGGGAGCTCATGAGCTATAAAGAGGCACAGCCAAGGGGATTCAGAGCCTTCTGTATTGGAGGCTGAACCCAACTGGGATCAGAGCACCAGAAAGCAGACGTTGAGAAAAAAAAAGCTGGAAAAGAGAAAGGAAATCTTTGTGAGCAATTAGACAGAGGGGACAAAACTGCAACCTCCAGAAACACAAAATCAGGGATCTGAAATGAACCCAGCAGCAGTTGGAGGGCTGCACCATGCCCTGTGAGCCCCTCAGGTCATGGATCTGAGGCTCAGCCACCTTGAATTAATGTCAATTACCTTCCAGGTCTTGTCCTGCCTTCATTTTATCCTCCTGGTTCATCACAAGTTCACGAGAAGATCAGAAACCACTGGCAGCCCTGCACATCGCAGGGAGGTTGAAACTAGATGGGCATTATGGTCCCATTCAACCCAGGCCATTCTGTGATTCAAGGCTCTGAGGGTCTGTGAAGGGCTTACTGCTGCAGTGAGCTGCCAGTGCAGGAGGATCACGGAGATAAAGCAGCCTCAGGGTTGTCAGAAAGCTCTCTCAGGTCTCTGGAAATCGTGTTCGGAGGAGCTCAGGGCTGAGTAGAGGAGGCAGGAGGGGATTTTCTCTCCAGAAACACTGCAGCTGCTTCCAGGCACCAAATAATACTGAAATTTCCAAAGGCAAGAGGCTGTACTGGCAGCAAGGCCCCCTCAGCACCCAGCTGCTCGCTGGAACCTCCAACACCATAAGCTTCTCCCTTTTAGTTGGGACTACAAACAACCCTGGAAGGTCTCTGGCTGTTAATGGCTCTCATCTGTCACTTCAGCACAGAGCCACGTTCCATCCTCTCTGTGATCACAGAGTAAATGAGCCCCACAGAACGACTTCATTTCTGATGTTGTTCTGAACTTTTCGTTATTGCTGAGTCCTGGGTTTGGCAATAGCTCTGTGATGTAAAAGCTATTATTCAGGTTAGTTTACACAACCTCAAGCAGCCACCACCATAATTTAGTATTGATGGCCATGCAAGCAGAAGTGCAGATCTACTTCTGGGTGCATTTATGAATGTGTCCTACCTGCTGAAAGCAAACTGAGCACTCCTCTGCTGGGCTCAGCAGGATAGGGGCTGCTTCGGAGTACCTCTACTGCACAAGTGCATTATGCAGACATTCACACTCCCTGCAGAGCACTGATTGCCCCAGAGCAGAGCAGCTCCTTAAGACAGAAATACATTCGTTGCCATAACTTTTCCAAGTGCCTCTGCTGAAGTTTCCGGACCAAAAAGAAAAAGAGAAAGAAAAAAAAGCTGTTGTGATGCTAAAGCGGATTTCTTATGTGATGCTTTTAGTAGGGAGATTAATGTAGGTGCTCACAGAGTTCAGCTGCTAGTCTGAAAGCTGAGATTAATCACCCTTCTAAAGCCACCACTTGTAAGAAGTCCATCAGCATCAATACTCCAATGCAGGAGCCCTTTGCCAGGCAGACAGTGACAGATTTTTAGGGATATTCTCACTTTCACAGCTTGAACAGCTGCATGCACCAGGACTTACACAGATCCATGGCACACCTAGCTCCGGAGCACCATGTGGGGGAGGCTGTCTCCCTCCATCCATGCAGTGGCACCACTGCTGTGCGTGGCAGTTAAAAGCAGATCCCAGACCTGGAGGAGAAACTCAGAATGGGGTTATCACAGAGCTCAGACAGCCCTCAGAATTATCTGTCAATGGCATCAGTGCCAACAGCACTGTGGCAGCTGAGGAACAAGAAGGTGCAAAATGCCAGGCTGGCTCTCAAAAAAGAAAATTCTTGGATGGTGACTCAGGTGTCCTGTGTCACATCTGTGCATCCATGGAGGGTCATTAATACCACCAGAGATACAACTGTGAGACAGTTCTGCCAGTGGGATGTACCTGAAGGGTAAAGTAAGAAAGAAGGGGACAGACTCAAGGCCAGGGGCTGTTGTGATGAAGAAGGAGAGCTGATTCCAAACTGAAAGAGGAGAGGTTTAGGCTGGCTATAGGGAAGAAATAGGTAACAATGGGGGCAGCGAGGCACTGCTCAGGTTGCACAGAGTGGTGGAGGTGGTCCCTGCAGACAGTCCAGGGCAGGGATGGGCTCTGAGCACTGATGAGCTGTGGATGTCCCTGCTCAGTGCAGGGGGTGGCACCAGGTGGCCTTTACAGCTCCCTTCCAACTCAGACCATTCCATGAAGCAAGGGGTCCTGGCTTCACCCATGCCAGGATAAAGGTGCAAGATCTGGGGTCCGATCCAAGGAAGCTCACAGATGTATGGAAAGCTCTCAAACACTCCTTGTATCCCTCCCCACCCCGGTGGCACTGCTGTCCTTGAGATGACACAGCATCAGCAGAAGAAAATGCCTGGAAAAGGGATTAGCACAGTGGGCTGAGGGGGGGGGAAATAATTAATTAATTGCTATTGGGGGGGATAGGAACAGAACAACAGCCAACCCCTGCCATTTTGAACTCACAGCCAACAGCATGACCCAACTGCTCTGCAGCACGCCCAGGGAGGGGGCTCCCCCAGTAGGACAGACACCCTCCAAAACACGAGCTTCATGGTGTGAACCCTGCGAGCCCCTGGGCCCACACTGAGCTCCCTACCACCCATGAGAAGGGCCATGCTCCAGGCTGAGTGCCCATGGGCTGGATGGGCAGCATGGTCTCAGATGGATTGCTGCTGCTGGGAAGATACCAGCTTCTTCCGCATATTCTCCTAAAATTAGGAATGTTTTACCCTAGAAAACAGATCCCTGTAGAGAAAAAGCAAGCAGAAAAAAAAAGAATACCTTTTCACATGTAGGGAAGCAATCTTATGATTGCAGACTATTATAACTTAGAGGTTTCTATCAAAAACTTTTCTAAGGGAGATAAATATCCCATTAAATGCCCAATTCAGCCCCAGAACTCCTACATTTTAAAACCACCCCAGAGGTCAGAGGCATACACAATTATCTCTACATCTCACACTCTCTTACGAACCCTCACATCAAAAAGGAACAGTTATTCCATTCAGGGTTACTCTGGCTTCAAGAAAGACTGAATTTGAGCAGGAAAGGTTCTGGCAATAGCAATGCTGAGAGATGGGGGCAGGTTTTTGTTTCGGATGGCTCTACCAGGGTTACATCCGATTTTGTTAATGCGACTCTCACTGTAGGCTCATCTCCATTATAAAAAGTATGTATTAGAGATGCATTAGAGCTATGTATTTCTATTTGTGCCAGTTGGATAGGTTTAAATACGCCTTGGTTTCAATCTCATTTGTAAAAAGCCACATTACAGCGATGCCTTCATCTCTCTTTGCATACACGGGGAGCCCTCAGAGACAAGGCAGGATATTGAAGAGTACAGACCAAGGTTTTTTTTCTCCTCAAGAGAGAGTTCAGTACAATCAACAGCTGATTTACATTTTTGAAGATCATCCAAAATAATTGGTATTTTAAAAAAATTTAGGAGTTACCATCTCGTGTTATGGATTATTTTAAGCAACGTACACAGTAACGTTTGTAAGAACATGGAGGAAAATGTTTTTCCAGTTGGTTTATTCTTAACCTCAGTGTAATTTTTCCCAATTACAACCAGAACCTCCTTACATGTTCTACATTTCTGCTGATTTCACTTAGAGAATAGCTACAGGGCTAAAAACATCTCTGACAGAAATCCTATTTCTTTAAGGTTTAACTTCTGTTGACTCACAGCTCTGGTGTTTTCACTGAAATAGCATGAATTTCACAGTCCTCTTATTTCCTCCTGTAATAGGAGCAGACAGATTCCACTTCTGATTGTGCAGTCTGCCATGGAAGCTCATGACTTGCATTTTCCTCTCATGTGTGCAAACAGTTCTGTGATTTGTGAGGAGTAATTGGGAAATGAGATCATTCCTCATTACTGTTACTGTGCATGTCTTACTGTAAGGACTTCTGGTGTAGTACCAGGGCACCACATCTTTTGTGAGACCCTTGCACGTGGGTGACCCTGAAGAATGGAAGAAAACAGGGTTTCCTTAGAAGCACAGTAGCATGCCGTGGTAGCCAAAGATGCTCTGTCTATTCATTTCTTTCTCACTACCTGGTTTCCAAACATAGTGGGATCCTTTGAGAGAGACCTGAGCTGCAGCTGGCACCATCACAATGAGAGCAGAGCAGTGCAGGAGGCTGCTGGGGTACCAGCAGCACTGCCACGAGCAGAGCCCACGAGACACCATTTTTGCTTTCCCAAAAAGGCAAAAACTGCTGCGGTTTGACTGCCTCTAATATCCAATTATCTCCATGTTTTGCTGAAGATCGCTGGACAGAGTCTGAGCTCTGATTTCTAATTCCCAGATCTCACTGAAACCACGTGCTGTCTTTCAATCCCAGTGTTAGCAACTTCAGAGCATCCCCAGGTGCCACGGTGGGGAGGAGTGAGGCAGCAGCTCCTCCGTCACACCGTCCTCATTGTTCTGACCTAGAACTAAGATTTAAATATAAAAGGCACCACTGAGCAAAGAATTATTTCTGCAATTCTCTATTTCACTCAGCTGAAATTCTCAGGAAGACTGGATCTTTCCTCCTGTCCCTTTTGCAGCTGATAGCAATCAGGAATACGTGGGAGTGCCTGCTGGGTGGCACACGGCTCAGCCTGTGTCCCAGGAGCATATCGTGTTCATATTTACTTTCTTCCAAGAGCTTCAAAGTTGAACTCTGCTCCTCAATTCAAAGCTGCACCAACGAGGCCCTGGAGGACCCATGAGTGGCACAGCACACCCTCTCCTCTCCACTCCTGCACCAAGAGCTGCACCTGCCATCATCCCCCTGTGCTGCAGCCCTTCCATCACCCAAAAGGAAATTCCCACCTCATGTGGTCTTCCAAGCAAACAAACTTTGCTATAGCTCACAGCAAGCAGTTCTCTTCAAGAGTTTGTAGTTCCGGGGTGTGGTACATCCCACCTCTCTCCTCCAACAGCAGAAACAGCAAGTAACAACCTCAGCCACAGCGGAGTGCATCCCACAAATGACAAAACAGGGGATGAAAGGCATTGGCTGGTACATTCTCTACCATATCTCCTAAACATTTTGAAGCATCTACACCACAGAGCCACAGTCACAATGTGCCACAGCCCACCAGCAGTGCCCACGGCAAGGAGCAGCAGCAGTGCCCCCTCACCCCCACACCCACGAGATGCAGACATGGAGGGGTGCAAGGATTTGGGGCCAATTAACACACCTACTCCTTCCAGCTACACATGGGGTGTTTTTGCCAGGGGACAAGGGTATCCACCCATGGCGTACACTTTCCATGCTTGAAAGAAGATGGCATGAGTGTGCCCAAAGACATTACAATTCAAATACTCTTCTATCATTTGTGTTTTCACACCAACAGCATCCCACGCTACCTCAACAAAATTCATCTTCAGTTCAATGTAAGCTCAGATTTCCCTGAACAGATCTGTCCTCATGGAGCGGAAGGCATCTCCTTCCACAGAGCCAGTACTCAGCATTCCTGCAGCACACACACTCTGCTATTCCTTTTTTAAAACCTAAATCATTCCCTCTGTACTTCCTCAACACAGAAATAACAGGAACTGTACACTGGTTTGGGGTTTTCTCTTCAATTTAAAAATTACTTCTGAATTGTGACCTCGAATACCAAGATTTTGCCTAAAGCAAGGTTTTATTGCCATGTTATCAACCCCAGAAAAATAATACCCTCCCATTATAAAATGTAACAGACCTTTAATTAACCATAATGATAGCTCTGGGTACCATTATCACACATTTTAGCTACAGTGAAAAGCTTTTAGGAGAGACGACAGGAAGTTCAGTCCATATTTCTCTCTCCCTTCCCATGCCCAGAGTTATGGAAGGAATTGCTCGGCTCCCTGCACAAAAGGCAGCAGGAGATGTGCAAGAGTTTGGCCAAAAGATCAAGAAGGAAAACTGAAATCAAATATCATCTTTTTCATCAGTATCCTGAAGAGAAAATGGCTTTGGGAAGGACAGCCCCAGGTGAGCTCTCCTGCCGCCCTCGTCTTGATTCTGTTTTCTATTTATGATTTTCCAGTAATTCCAGGCTTTGTTTCCCCATCTTTGGAATAACAGCTGCGTAAGACATCACATCTCATGTCACATCCATTGCAACTTGAGGTGGAATGAGCAAACCTCTTGAAAAACCCTCTTACTGAAAAGCATTCCAACCCCCGTGCATCAGCTCTTTGTGCTCCCTGGCACGAGTGAGCTGCTCGCCACTGACTCTGCTTTCTGAACCCGCAGGTCTGCTGGCCAGAAACACAGCAGCTGGTTTCCCTCTTCCCTCTGTGAGTCATCAGAGCAAGCCAGAAAGCAGCAACCACACAGCCAAGCTACCACCTGAGAACACAGCACCCACCGCATCTCACAAAGGGTTGTCACCTCTCACAGGATCAGGGGTTGGTTGGGGTTGGAATCTTGTGATTATAGCCAACTGCATCCCAGAGTGCCATCCCATCTGTACACACCTTGGTTGCTTCTCCAGGCACAGGATGCAGCATAGTAGTGGCCTCATAAACTGAAGGCACACATGACTCTCCTGTCCCACGCGATTTTCTCCAAGATTCCTCACAGGTAGCCACATCTTTCAGTCAATGAATCCTAGCAGAGACTGCTTCAACTTGTAGTAAAAGTTGCTGGAGAAGGCATGCTGACCTTAAAAAGCACATCTTGTCCTTACATCCCCACTTTCTGTGTTAAAGAAGAAAAGAAACTTGTACCTGATTAAAAATAAAAGCAAAAAATAACCACAACGCAGTTAGAAACTACTTGTTATCCCTGACATCAGGGAGACCACTTCTGTGGGTTTTATGTATGTATGTATTTCTAAATAGAAAGGAAACACTGTGGATTAGGAAATGGATGTATTTCTTGCACTTGATTTGTATTTTGTAAGTCACTCCGTAGCAAATAATAATGATCACTGATGTACTTTCCTAATTAGCTGGACAGATAACCCATGGGATATCCAGGTAGGCTGCTCCTGGAGGGCTATGGCCTGTCATGAGTTGTACCTCCCCAGAGGCACCAGCTGCATCCCCTGCAGGACAGGTGATGGTACAGCCTCAGTGGCTGCCAACAGAGCGAGAAATATCAGCTGCAATTTATTTTCTTCATCTACGTCAGCAGCTTTCAGAACAGAAAGAGCAAACTTAGGCTTTTAACACCCCAAGACTGCTCCAGCACCAAGGAGAAAACTGCTACTCTTGAAATTAATGTTTTCATTCTCTAGCAACACCAGTAGCTCAGCTGGGGGAAATAACAGAGGTATTAATATAAAACACAGTACTTGACCAGAAGAAAAGCATTTCAATATTATGCAGAAAAGTCTCTCAAAGGGCACACTGCGATGAAATATATATATGGTTAAAAAGGAATTGTACTTTAATATGCTAACCAGAAACAGAAAAATCAATAACAGCAATTTAAGTTTGCAACCAGGAGAAAAAGACATGGTTGAGTGGATGTTCAGAATGCTCCACTGGTTGCTCAGAGTGCTTCATTAGGTGTTTTCATACGTTTGATTTGAATAGCTACAAGATATAGCATTTCAAATGGAGTCCAGAGCTGTGCTGACTCTTCTGGTCAGCTACACACAGCAAGGCCAGGCCAGCAGCACAGGACAAATAAGACTGCTTTATTTGCTAAATATCTTAGTAGTATACAGGAGAGAGGTAACAAATTACTAATGCTTGAATTTGAAGGTAAGTCCATCGCTAACAGTTGTCAGCTCGAGTAAATGCTCTCCTCCAAAAGCACCCAGAGACTGAGAGGAACTTCCTTAGTGCTACTGCCATCTTATCCACTTCCCGAAGACTTGTTAAAAACTGATTCCCCAAGCATCCTTCTGTACGTGCAAAGAGGATCCCTACTAATAGCACCTTTAGTAACTTAAAAGATCTTGAAGCCCAAAAACCATACCTGTAGCAAAAAAAAGCCAGAAGTCAGCTGGGCACTGTCCAACACAACACAATGATGGAGGTTGCAGTGAGCTGCAGGATGGGCAGGGCAAGCTCTCTGGAAATAAAGGGGCTGCCTGCAAGGCAGTGATTCATTCTGTGACTTTGGAGCCTTCCTCACATAGCAGCTCACATAGCACGTGTCATCAGCTCCAGAGTGCTTGGCTCTGTGGTAGGGCAGAACAATATTCTTGCATACCTCCATTATTTAGAACTAAGTAAAAAGCTTTAAAAGATGCAACTTTTTGCACGATGTGAAAACTAATTTTCCATTTTGCTACTGCTACAAACATTTCATTAGCACACAGCTAGGTCAACACACGATCCACTGGTGTCTTTTCCTCCAGATCCACGCTCATGACACAATGTATTTTCATAAAACTCAATGGTGATGGCAAACAGTAGGGGGAAAAACGGACAGAAGGCCATCAGAGAGCTTTGCTACAGCCAACAGCATATCCCAAAGCCAAGTTTTGCAGGGATCAAGGTAAATATTGCAGAGACAGCTGTAGTGCCACAGGAAATAAAAGGTCCAGGACTCAGGGAACACTGCAGGTTAAATACCTTCATGAAATGATGTTGTGCTTTCGAAATAGTTTAGAGGAAATTGTAATGAATGAATACCTATAAAACATTTAAGGAGGTGTAAGGGAAGAAAGAGCATCATATGAAATGGACTGGATGGGAAGGACATGTTTAATTACTGCTGCAACAGCAGCATGCACAATGACACAAAGCATCCTCCAGGTCTGTTCATTCCGTGGGCATTTTCATCTTCCTATTCATCTTTTGTACTTTTTTATTCCTTTTTATCATATTACCTGCATTATCATAACCCCCTGTGATGTATGACTTGGTTTTACAAATGCCTGGCTAACTAAATTAAGGAATGAATTACTACAGTACTTAAATATCCCTTCAGTAAGCTTTCTTGGCAATTAAGAAACAATGATCATTAGTTGAATACTTATTTAAGCACGCCCAGTTTCAGCAAGAGCTGCACAATCAGCTACGATTACATTCTAAATAACACTCTTGCTTGGCTCTTAAAGGAGAAAAATGTCCAGAAGAAATTTCTAATGGGGGTTCCCCAAGGTCACCCCGCCCTCTTTTAGGAGAGGACTCATTTCCAGAGCAGTTCAGCTGATGCTCAGCTGTCACAGGGTATCAATATGAGCAGTTAGTACCACAGCTGGCAGTGTTCCTCCATGTCAGCACCCCACAGAAGTGACCACACACATCTCTCTTTCACAGGAACTGCTCATTAAAAACCTTCACTCTCTGTGAGTTACTCATGTTACTGACGATTACTCCCGACCATTACACATGTCCTGCTGACCTCACGTGCACCAGGCAGCAAGACATTCTCTGTATGTAAGTACCCTGTCATAGAATCATAGAATCCCCAAGGTTGGAAAAGACCTACAAGGTCATGCAGTCCAACCTGCCCACCTATCACCAATTGTTCTCACTAAATTTAAGTCAAGCCATTATACGAGCCTGGACAACCCAGGCCTGAGTGACAAACACATCCAAACCCCTGGTCAGCCCTACCAAGGTCAACTATCAGTGCTGGCCAACACAGGAGGTGTCTCCAGCAGCAGTAACACAATTTTAGTCCCTTGCTTGCACTTACCAGGAGACAAGTCCCTAATCCCAGTCCTCTCATTCACTACAAATTAATTCCATTGCTGTTTTCTCTATGATTGCTTTTCCCCCCGGAGATTCAAGCAAAGCTGCTGGCCAGCAACACTGTCAGCTCCAACTTAACTTCTCCATTCAAGCCTTCCTTCTTGAGTGAATTCAACCAACTGAGTGATGCATCCCTGGCGATGACCCAGTCCTACAGAGTCTAAAGCAAATGGAAAGTGATTTTACACATACGAGAAATAACGCTGTGTGTTCTGAGGGTGGCTTTGATGTTTTTACGTATGAGGAGTTATGGTTGAATCAAGATGCTGCAGTTGTACAGAATTCAGCCACATACAGATCAGGGAGCGGGGTCCTGTTCTCACCAGCCAGGCACGAGGAAACGTCCTGCTCATCAGCATCAGCTCTCTGCAAAATAGCTCAGAGGCAGCAAGAGCTGCAGGTGTACTTTGTGTTAATACCATCAGTGCATTAGAGTGACAGCACAGGGACAAGTACGTGTCTCAGCCACACATGTTCCATTACGTGCTGAGGACACCGAGCTGGCTCAGGGGCCAGCTGCCAAGTACTGCACTCAGATCTCTCAGCTTTGCTATGGGTCCTTCCTTTTGTTTCTTTTTTCTTTTTTTTTTTTTTTTAATAAGCCTTTGGAATATTTTAAATTAAAAGATAACCTCATTTTGAAGAATCCAAGAGATCTCAAACCTCATCTGCCTGTCATAGCCATACTTCCAAAGTTCTTTGCTGCACACATCTTGACACCTCCCACAGACCTATGAATCAAACTTAATTTGCTCTTATTCCAAGAAGGAACAGCAGCTTCTCAACATATACCATAACTGAACACGTGCTCAGGAATTATGCCACTGCATCACCTCCCAGCACCAAGTGATCTTGCTGCAGACCAAATTCTCACACAAGCACTTTCGCATCTGCATAATGCAACATATCCCAGGCCCTGAAAGGGGTAAATAATTGATAGGAAACCACTCAGTTTTCATCTTCTTGCTTTTTCACTTCCTTTTCCAACACACATCAGAGTAGTCCTAGCACACCACAGTGTTGAGAGGCAGCTTCTGTTGGGGCACTGCACTGATCAGCAGTGCATACCACGCACTGGGTACAGATGCTTGGCCACGTGCTCAAGGCTACCTTTGCTATTACAGTGTTTTCCAGGATTACTCGCTGCATTATCAAAGCAGGAAGCTGAATATTAATTGCATACACCAACTCAGAAAATCACTTGCAAAACTCGTTGATGAAGGTGAGTCCACTGTTAACTAGGACACAGCACAGCACAGGATGCACACACAGCAAAGGCAGCTCCTCTGATGTGGGCAACATTAAGGTTTCAGGGGAAGATGCTCAAAAACAGTGCAGAGAAAATAAATGGGAACTGGGAAGATTTTCTTCTTTCCCATTGCACTGCTGCTTGGATGCTGCAATCTCTGTCTGCTGTGCAGTGTGTATTTGCAAAGAAAGAACAGAAAGAGGCAAAAGAAGTGAGAGAAGATTGAAGGCTGCACAACAGAAAGAGAAATAAGTGTCTGATCAGTTTCCTTTGTAGTAATTTTGCGATGGAAAGATAGTGTTGTACAAAGGATCAACATGCCCTTCAGAGGGACTGCAGAAAAATCACACCATTAAAGGTTCACTGTGTGCTCTGCAGGAGACCTAATTACATGCACTGCTCCGAGAGAGCTCTCTCCACCCATCATAACCAACGGGTGCTGAATCTCCTCCCCTACACACACACACACAGCACTTCTTCCCAAAAACTGTGTGTGCCATGATTTACAGTGCATCCAGAGTGACTCCCTGTGGCCTTCGAGATGCACACGGATCACACATCTCAGCCCTTCCTCCCACGTTTTCTTTGAACAATTGTTCTGCTTCAAAGTTCATAAAACTTAATTGTGGGGGAGGGGGGAATAGGGTACCTGCATCACCAGAATGCCAGCAGCTCAGGTGATAATTAGTGGCCATGCACTGAAGACTCATTCACCCGCATCCTAACATGCACTTGGCCCCACAGCGATCTGATGCAGCTCTTACAGAGTTTGCTCCTGTTTCCATTCCTGACAGCTCCCACCCCTCCTGCCTCGTCCGACCCACAGGTGTTACAGGTACACCCAGTCCTCCTGCAGCCCCTCCTGAGCTTCCCCTTGTGGGCAGGAGGAGGATGTGAGTGCAGGTGGGTACACCCATGGTCCACGTTACCCTGCCCTTCTCAGGTGAGTAAAGTGCCCTTCCCCTAACACCCCTGGGGATGTTTATGTTGGGTATTAGGAAAAGCGTCTCCTCCAGAGAGTTGAACAGGGGTGGGGAGTCCCCATCCCCAGGAGTGTTCAGACCCATGGGGATGTGGCACTGTGGGACGTGGGCAGTGGGCACAGTGGGGGTGGGCTGAGGGTCTCAGAGGGCTTTTCCAGCCCTGAAAGATATGACTGTATGGCCTCCTTCGGCCTCCAAGGGGAGCACACAAACCAGCCACGAATTAAACACGGCTGTGCATGGACCTCAGCATCTCCTGCAGCTGTCCGTGTCCCTTTCCCTCAGCTCAGAAGCCACACAATCCCCCACAACAATTAAGGGACAGCAGTTTGACAGCTACTTTCCTATTTTCTTAGAGGTTTTAGTGCCTGTGAGCAGAAAGGAAGAATAAATAGGGCCGCAATTAAGTCTCTGTGGCTATCAGAAAAATGAAAGTCCTCTCTCCGCTGCCAACCACTCTGACCTCACCCCAGCGAGGTCCGGTCACACGTCCTCAGCCCAAGAGATCAATTATGCATTTGTCAGCTCTATGAATCACAGCCACCATAGATAATCTGTTTTGTTCCCACAATACGGCTTTCTTCTAAATAAGAAACTGTGCATTAGTCTACCTCTAAAATCAGATCTGCTTCGCTTTGTGTTGGAAAAAGAAGACAGATTACTCCTAATGGTGTCTTGTATTCCGCTACAAAAGCCCAGGGAGATGTGAAATGAGCAGAATTATATGTAACCAAAGAACACGTGGAGTGCACTCACTAAGTTGAAAAGAATTACAGAGAGGCTTCGTGATTTATGAAATGATAGGAGTGCCAGGCAAAAGAAGGAAGATAAGCCACGAAAGGAAGATCCATCCAGTGAGGAGAAAGTTAATTAAATTTCCCTGTCTTCTACTGACTGGGAGCAGTCTTAGACACGATGGTACGCCCCTCCATCCAAGAACAGAAGATGGGAAGAAAATACCATACAGAGATGGAATCCAGAAAGGCTGGGGCTGGGCACTGGTGAGAGGAAAAGCCAACCCCTGGGAGCAGGCACAGCACAGAGCAGGCTGTGCTCCCACCACTGCCACCACCTTTGTTCACATGGGACTGCAGACACAGAGAAAAACTCACAGCCCTTCCACAGTCGGTGGTAAAACTACTCCTTGGTAACTATTCCAATGCACGATTCAATTACTTTGCATCTGTACCAGGTCCAGACACGAAGAGATCAGGATTGCCCTTTGTTCTGCTGCTTTGCTTGCAACTGGAAACGAGCTGCTTTCCATGCCCACCCCTGCAAAGTGGAAGGGGTTTGAGCCCTTCTCTGCAGGAAAAACAGGCACCCGTCAGGCCAGGCCCCTCAGCACAGGGAGAGGCACGAGCAGTACACAGCCAGGCAGAGCAAGGCTGCATTCCTACAGAGCAACAATTAAGAGCAAAAATCAAAGGAAACAGTCAGGGCTGCCCCTCCAGCATCTGACCTGAGCAGGCTACAAATGCAGCACAGAAAGGGGAAAAAAAAAAAAAAACCACAACAACAAAAACAGGTGGTTTTCAAGCCTGGCTAAATATAGCTGGCTCAATTTTCTTTCTAATGCCTTTGAAGATAGGAACTGACAGCAGAGATGGGGCTCGGGCTGTCCACGCTCAAACTGCAGAGCACGTGGCACTGGAGGGGACCTGCAGAGCCAACCTGGTCCAATTCAGGGCATCGCAGTAATATTTTATTTCACATCTCAGATGAAGTTTATTTCCTCTTTCCCTTATGAAAGCGCTTCCACTTTTGGCCTGAATGTGCCTGCCTGTCTGCCTTCCCCCTCCCCCTCCTCCAGCACACATACACGCAGGCACTCCTTGACATCCCTTTGCATCCTCCACACAGGTGTCTGGGGCTCTGTTCTTTAAGGCAACATAAGACTTCAAGTTCTGTTCACATTTTAGGAAGCTATACAATGCTCCTTCCTTTCTTTTACTGTGCTTTGCTTTTCATTTATTATTGCAAGTTAAGCCTCCTAATATACACCTCTTATCCATCCATCTGACGGAGGCTAGATTATGCTATTGTACCTAGAAGCTCCCCATCACCCACAGCATCTTAAAAAACATGAATTTTGGAGGGTTTCTTCTCATGTCTTTAATCACCAGCAGGCAGTAGGTGGGCAAGTCAGCTCCCTGCTTTGCAGAGCAGCATCACTGCTGCCTCACGTCCAGGAGATGAGGAGCTGCTCCAGCTCGCTGGGAAACATACAAAGAAACACCTTGGGGGTTGGTTGGCTGTTCTTCTTTTCTTTTCTAGCTTTGTTTTACAATTTACTACTGCTGCTGTAAGCACAGGTAAAACAACCACGCCCAGAACCACCACACCAGGCTCCTCCCAGCCAGGTGCCTCTCTGCATTGCTTCTCCTTCAAACACCTCTGAGTTTTGGTGCTCTGATCCAACTCCCCCTCCTTTACTCAGCCGTATCGCGTGCATCCTGCTTTGTGCACTTCTGCGTATTCCTCCCGCACTAATCATCTCAGCCTATTCTCCTTCAGGCCTCAACGAGATGTACTACATTAATCAGTTGATTGTTATTAACCCAGTTACATTGTATCTTTGCATAATGCTGCTCCATCTCTAAATCCATAGTCTAATCAGGTATTATGACATCTTTAATGATACCACTTGCGTACTTCATAATAATCCTCTGATGAAGTGCAGGGGCTTTATGGTGAAAGCCTGCTGGAGCCTCAGCACAGGGGGCAGAGTGCTTTGTGGGCCAGGACTGGGCACCAGCAGGGCAAGGCTGCTCTGTCTCACAAGAGAATGCATATGTCTGTTCCCAGGGGACAGAGTAATACAGCTCCATAACTGGTTTCTATTTCCAGGACAGAATAAGGAATCGGCTGTTTTGATTCTGCTGAAAAGAAGCATCAGGTGTAACTCACCTGAGCAGCCCAACTAACACTGCCTGTGGTTAAAGACAACGACAAAACCCAGACATCCCCTCCCCCCCACCCCAGAAGCAGGCTGTGAGCTAGGAAGGGAATGCAACACAACATCATCCTCAGCAAGGAGGATAAAAGCACCTTGATCCATCCAGTGGGTGCACTCACTGCTGCCCAGCGGGGACCCCTCACTGCTGGGGGAGCAGGAGCAGGGCAGATGTTGCTCCTGCTCCAAGCAGGGCAAGCCCCAGCCCAAAGCTTCCTCCTGCCAGCACCGAGGAGGAACCGAGCAGCTGTAAGACAGAGCAGTCAGCAGCAGGAGCCCAGCAAAGAGCAGGAGGTGCAATGCCAGGGAACAGCTCTGCCTGGGCAGAAGTGAAACAAACATGCAGCAAGGTGGGATGAGCACCAGGCCAGGATTCCCTCTGCAGCACGTGTTCAAGGAAACAAACCTAACTAGCCAGTGCTAAAACAAATCTGTGGTGGGTTGGGAAGGCAAGCCATGCTGCTCAGCTGCTCGCAAGGCAACGAACAATGCCCTTCAGAAAGCAGAGATTAACAAATACGAGAAAGATCATACAAATTGCATCTCAGCACTAAAGGAACAATTAAAGATTCAGCCACAGACCAAGGCACGATACAACCAACACTGCAGTCTGACCACACCTCACCATCCACCAGCCCTATGCAGCTCCACCATCGCTCACGTACCTGAAGGCACACGGGGCCAAACTGCCAGCCTGCTGTGTGCACGTCACCCCCTCCTCTTTTATTCTCAGGTTGGCACAGCTGCACAGCACTGGGGAGTCCTCGTCCCACAGGGATGTGGCACTGAGGGACGCGGGCAGTGGGGGTGGGTGGGGTTGGGGGTCTCAGAGGGCTTCTCCAACATTAATGCTTCTGTGATTCTGTGATCTGCATTTTGATGTAATTATGTAAATGCTGAAGCACGTCAGCTATCCGAGTCAACCACATGCTTCCACTTTTTTGGGTGGTTATTCCTCAGCACGAAGTCACACATCCGAGTATGAATTCCTAGGACCACACTCTCAAATAATGCACCAATTAAACCAGAGGAGCCTCTTTCTGTGCAGCCTTCCATCGTTACATTCCTCACACTGTGAGGTAAAACAAAAATACATTTAATTGTCATCCCAACTTTTGTCCTTCAACGTGCATTAGGGGACACGTTAAGAGTGGTGCTTGGGGAAGGATGGCCTGCACACACCCCCACACCCCCACACCCACCCACCCCTCATTGCAAAGTGTGCACACTGTGAGTACAAACGGAGCTGAGTGACGGCATCTGCAACATCACCGTGAACTTTCAGGGAATCATTAATGTGTTTTAATAACCACTGCCACATTAACCAAAGGCACACTATGCAATATAGATGCTGCTTAATAATTAACATGTTGACAACAATTTTGCAAATAATGGGCTAATTACTCCCATTATTTATTTTTCAATTATCTGCAAGCACTCAGCCCTGTTCTCTGCACAGTGGGCTGATGGCTGAGCGCTCAGGAGAAGGGGCAACGAGCGAGAGCACAGCCCCAGCAGCACTGTGCATGGTGCCATGTGGACACCAATGACAGCCCAGCCCCACCTGCACAGTGAATTATAGGTAATTAACATATGCAAGCTGATGGTTTGGTGCTAGCTGGTCCCTTTTCCATGCTGTAACCCCAACCTGTACCTCAGACAGGCTGCATACTGCTGGGACAGCTGGGGCATTAGGTTAAATGCCTTCTCCAGAGAGCGCCCAGTGCTGGAGTCCCCATCCCTGGAGGAGTTCAGACCTTCAGGGATGTGGGCACAGTGGGGGGTGGGGGTCTCAAAGGGCTTTTCCAGCCTGAATGGTTCTGTGTTTGCAGTGATGGGGCAGTGATGCTGGAGGAGCACACAGAGTTTGGTTGTGGATAAAACACAACACAAATCCCATCTGGGAAGGTGCAGGGCTTCCAAATACACCAATTTAAAGCATAGTGCAAAGGCTAACAAACAAAATGAAGCACCCCATAGCACAGGGACACAGGGCAGAAACAGGCCAGACTAGAAGTGCCAACTGCTGACGAGGATGCTCTGCCCATGGTGGACAAGAAGCATACATAAGCTGGCACTAAAAAGCTCAAGCAGAAGATAAAAGTCTCTGAAGATGAGCATTAGTGAGACAACCATCAAGATCTGCTTTTAGGCAATTTCAGACTGATTCACTGAAGGAGATGCACATAAAAAGCTCCGAGAAGATGAGTGATGTAAAGAGCCCAATAACGTTTTATAATCCAGAGGAAGCTGATCAATTAAAAATCCATATAAAAGTAGATGACAAGAGTTTGAAAGCACTGCCATTAGTGTGAGTAGCACAGAAACCTCTGGGGCTGAGGGATCTCAGAAGGTGTGGATGAGGAGGTGACATTGGCCCACTGAGGATGGTAACCAAGTGAGTTCTTTGCCCAAGTAATTTTCTTATTGTTTTTATTAGTTTTACTGGGAAAAGGTAGTTCAATCTACAGTGGGGCTTTCATTAATTTCTGTTTCAATTATTTGTAATGTCTGAGGTTAAATTCAGTGAACAGCCAGTAAATCAGGTTTCTCATTCTGTTTAAACTTAAAGCCAATAAATACAGTTTCACATGTCCCATAGAACACCTGGGTTTCGGAAGGAAAGACACAGAACCATCTCATTGGTGTGCTCACCTCTGTAGTTTCCAGCACTGTCACATCTTCTCCTCCTCAGCACCAGGCACAGGATGAATATTCACACTGCCATGCGTCCAACCACATCCCTCAGTGCCACACATCACTGCAGCCTCCTCTCAGGTCATTGTAGAGAGCAACATGTCTCCCAGAGAAGCTTCCTCTTCCAGACTGATCCATCCCAACCCCCACAGGATGGACCCAGACCTTTCAAAAGCTGCACTGCCCTTCTCTGGATAGGCTGCAAACAGACTGAGGCAGAACCTGTGGGGCTCCAGCAGATGTGGGTGGCACACACAACAGCTGAGTGTTTTGTGTGATGCATATTACGGCCATGAGACAGTTTAACCACGAGCATGCAAAACAACAAGCGAGGAGGGGACACTTTCTCCATCAGTGCTTTAAAAGCAGCGCCTTGTTGGCACTTCCAGAACGCAGCAATACCCCAAAATAACAGTGATAATGATGTGCACCTTCTTTGCCTGCTGGGAGCCTTTCACAGGGTGAAAGAGATGTAGCAGATAGGGCAGGGAGGTACCATTTGTTCATGCACTCAAAGGCACGTGATGAAGTCCCAACCTACCTGGAGGCTGTAAAGGGAACACGGTTAGCACCGGGTGAACGATCACGTCTTGTCACAGATTAAAACAAGTTAAGAGATAGGAAAGAGAATAGAAATAAATGGCCAATTCCCAGCATGGAGAAAGGTTAATGGCACAGTGCCCTGGGGATCACTCTTCAAGCTTCTGTTTTTCAGTGTGGTTATTAGCAACCTGCGAGAAGCAGGGGACAGCATGGCACCTGGCAGCATGGTTTCAGCTCACTGTGGGCAGTGATGTGCACCCAGTGCTGCTCCACAAAGGCAGAAGGATGTCTGAGGGAGCCAGGGATGACCAGGTTTTGGCACGGCATACGAAAACAGCCATGCATCCTGCAAGAAATCACACAGCTCCAGACAGTGTGAAGGAAAACCAACGCTGTCCCAGCAATGCTGACTGCGCCCATCCCTGGAGCTGCCCAAGGAGTGCACCCTGAGCTAGCACTCAATGAGCAGCCAGCAAGCAGCCCACAGCTGGGCTTGGCACTGGATGCTCTTTGAGGTCCCTTCCAACCCAAACCATTCTGTGAGTTCGTGATAAAAAGAAAAATCTAAAAACAAAAAGCATTCAAAGAAGCACCTCCTCACCCATCATCTCATGGGCTGGGTGACCCCACCAGCTCAAGCTGCAACATCCAGGCACAGGGACAGTGCAGGACTTCCAGTGGAGGCTCCAGAATGACAAACCCAGACGCCTCAGGTTGCTCCCTGCCTGGGGGCACATCATCTACCCCCACAGAGCATGCCAGTATCAGCTCCACAATTACAGTGTGCTGTCGTTGTGCCCCAGGGCATTATCAGTATCGAGACGTAGACGTCAATATTTTCTTTATTAGCACACTCCCTGTCACTACCAGAATCACAGGTAACAGTGGTTTCAATAAAAAGATAAAGAAAGCCCAACACTGACTCCACTAATACCTCCTTACCTTGCTACAGACACAGCTGAAGCAGGACGAGATAGCAATTTAGAGGAGAGAGGACGAATGTCAGCTCTGACAGATCACTTCTTCCACTGGCAGCAGTAATCTTTTAAAAGGGCACTGACAAAGGGAGCAGCACATGAAAGCAGTGCTCACCTGGTGTATGGTTAACAGAATGAATAACCCTAGATAGCATTGCAGCCGAGGCATTTTACAGATGATATAGTTAGAAAGATTATCGTGATGGAAAGAGACAATCAAAATAAAGGAAAATGCTCACCCACATCCCAGGCTCACAGTAAGAAACTCCAAAGGAGCAATCTCCAGAAAGAGATCCTTCCCCAGTGGTGGTCAGCCCTTAAATGGGGTCTGCCTCCACCCCTGCTGGTCACACAGGTGCATTGCCTTCACCTGTGCTCAGTGGTTGACTCAGTGCTCACCTCAGGTGATCCATCAGTGGTTCAGGCTGTGATTCAACAGTTCCCATACACTTGGAAATGAGGAGAGCTGCTTCCCAGCTGCAGGGCTGTAAGGGTGGGCAGGGGGCAAAGCCATGGTCGCTGATGGAGATGTACAGGAAATGAAAATCTTGCTGGGAATTTACTTCTTGTGGAAGGACAGAAGGACCATCCCGAGGGTGGTTTTATTGTTGTTTGAGACACTTTCACTACTCTGCCGAACTGGAGTTGTGACCAAACAACGAAGAAGCATATTCCTACGTGCTCAAATGGAAGAACCCTAAGCCTGTCCTTGCACACAGGGATAGGCAGGATGTAACCATCCATCCATATTTTGTCACTAACCTGGCCTTCGTGCCATTACTCCACTATGTGCACTGGGAACTGCTGCGCCGAGCACGAGATGGAAGCAGTGCATGTGGATATTCACAGAACTGAGCACTAACCCCCAGGGATCCTGAGAGGGCTGAAAACTGCAGGCAAACTTCTGGTCCCGAGGACCAACACAGCCCTCCTGAAGCCAAGCTGTGCACACAGCCACACTGCACCGCAGAGCTGGGATATTTCCCACTCGAAGGGAACACCGCATCGTTTTGGCTTTCCATCGGCGTGCAGAGGAACTTCCCACCGTGTTTTCTCGTGAAACGATGCTCTCACTGCCAGCACCGCTCTCCTCAATGCGCCTCCCGGAGCCCCTCCTGCTCCTCCGCTGCGCGGATGGCTCCGCCTGGAGGTGCATGGGGGAAACGGTGCACAAACAGCAACCATCGCGTTCAGTAACACAACAGATGAGCAAACTGCAGCTCTTTCCCAGGTGGGAGCGGTGCCAGTGTTTGCAGCAGGCTGGGGAAGCACGGTGATGCCAGAGATTGAGTTCCCTCCCCTCCCCCAGTCTTCTTTGC
>VXAB01005340.1:501345-570115 GCA_013399175.1 Odontophorus gujanensis
TCACACAGGTGCATTGCCTTCACCTGTGCTCAGTGGTTGACTCAGTGCTCACCTCAGGTGATCCATCAGTGGCTCAGGCTGTGATTCAACAGTTCCCATACACTTGGAAATGAGGAGAGCTGCTTCCCAGCTGCAGGGCTGTAAGGGTGGGCAGGGGGCAAAGCCATGGTCGCTGATGGAGATGTACAGGAAATGAAAATCTTGCTGGGAATTTACTTCTTGTGGAAGGACAGAAGGACCATCCCGTGGGTGGTTTTATTGTTGTTTGAGACACTTTCACTACTCTGCCGAACTGGAGTTGTGACCAAACAACGAAGAAGCATATTCCTACGTGCTCAAATGGAAGAACCCTAAGCCTGTCCTTGCACACAGGGATAGGCAGGATGTAACCATCCATCCATATTTTGTCACTAACCTGGCCTTCGTGCCATTACTCCACTATGTGCACTGGGAACTGCTGCGCCGAGCACGAGATGGAAGCAGTGCATGTGGATATTCACAGAACTGAGCACTAACCCCCAGGGATCCTGAGAGGGCTGAAAACTGCAGGCAAACTTCTGGTCCCGAGGACCAACACAGCCCTCCTGAAGCCAAGCTGTGCACACAGCCACACTGCACCGCAGAGCTGGGATATTTCCCACTCGAAGGGAACACCGCATCGTTTTGGCTTTCCATCGGCGTGCAGAGGAACTTCCCACCGTGTTTTCTCGTGAAACGATGCTCTCACTGCCAGCACCGCTCTCCTCAATGCGCCTCCCGGAGCCCCTCCTGCTCCTCCGCTGCGCGGATGGCTCCGCCTGGAGGTGCATGGGGGAAACGGTGCACAAACAGCAACCATCGCGTTCAGTAACACAACAGATGAGCAAACTGCAGCTCTTTCCCAGGTGGGAGCGGTGCCAGTGTTTGCAGCAGGCTGGGGAAGCACGGTGATGCCAGAGATTGAGTTCCCTCCCCTCCCCCAGTCTTCTTTGCCCAGTGCCTGGGGGGTGTTGGGGGTCGCATCTCCATCCAGAGATGGCAAACAGTGGATTTTGTACCTTGAACCTGGATGTCACATCACTAAAATACAACACAGCAGTTCCTAATGAACGAGGGATCCATAATAATTGAATAAATCAATAAATAAATTTGAAAGAAAAAGAAGAAGTCTGTTTACCAACCACATTGCTGCGGGCCAGACCCTGCCACCCCTACTCCCATGTCACACCGTTAATTCACACTCAGGCCATGCTGGGGGTGTGGGGAACCCCTCTCTGGGGGCTCATCAGAGGACACCACTCCCAACCCCTCCCTCAATTTCCATCCCATCACCCCCATCCCTGCAGCTGCCCCCGGCTCACCTCTCCCTGCTCCCACTTCTCTGTGCCCCACTGCAGTGGGGTCTACCTCTTCCAGCATCGGGAGGGGGAGAGCAACAGCCATCTGAAAGCGACAGTTTTGGCGTGAATGACTTTACACTAACACAGGCTGAGCGTCAGGAAGAAATCCTCCACCCAGAGTCGGTGAGGCCCTGGCACTGCCCGGAGCCGTGCTGCCCCATCCCTGGAGGTGCCCGTGGACGTGGCTGTGCTCCTGGGGGAGGAGAGGTACCCAACCCACAGCAGGAGGGCACCTTTGCGGACAGCCACCCGTGGGAGCGCCTCGAGCGAGGAATAGGAGAAACGCAGCGCAGCTGCGCCCTCTGGCGGACGGCAGCCGCAGTGCATGGGCTGCGGGCACAGCCCCGAGCCCCGCAGGGAACGGCGCCCACAGCAGCGGATGCCCCACTCGGGGAGCAGGGCTCGTGCTTTACCCGCTGTGTTCTGTCCCGTCAAACCCAGCACTTCTCAGGTTGGATACCGGGAAGGATTTCTCCTTCAGACAGGCGCTGGCACGGCCGCACAGCGGTGGGGAGTCCCTGTCAGTGGGGAGGGTTCAGAGCCGTGGGGACGTGGCACTGAGGGACGTGGCAGTGGGCAGAGTGGGGTGGGTGGGCTCAAGGAGCTCAAAGAGCATTTCCAGCATTAACTGTGACTGTGGCTCCTGTTGTCAGCACTCTCACACGGTAGTGTCATACCTCCCCGATCACTTAGGACTCCCCTAATTAAAACCAAATTTCTCCTCGGACCTCCTGAAGGCTTTAACCAATGCCCACGTATTTCCATCTCCCACTTGGGCCACTCAAAGCAAGAGAAGCCCCGCCCCGTGCTCTGTTCACCTACACTTTTCACTGACGCTTCACTACTGTGTCATTTCAGGTCACACTGGGACTCGGGTTGCATCCCTGCACGGCAGCAGCAGTGTGTGAGTGTGTGAGCCACACTCGCCAGCAGAGCAGAAGTTAAGGCTTCAGACCGGAGTTGTTCCCAAGCGCATCTGATCCACATTTCCCACCTTCCCCCGTGAGCCGGGAGGGAGCTGAGGCAGCTGCATCCTGCAGCGAGCCCCTTCCCACCAGCGAGAGGCAGCCTGCACCCACACACCGCGGGCAGGCAGCAGCTCTGCGGCTCCACCCCCAGGCAAACACCACCACGATCACAGCCACGGCACAGCAGAGCCCATAGACGCACTTGCTATCAACTTGAGTGAAAAGACACGTGGCTCCAACTAAGAACACCGTGTGTTTAAAACGAGGGCCTGAACTTTGGTAACGAGTGACAATTTAGCACCGCGAGAGGTTAAGAGAACAAGTGGCACTCACAAAATGTTAACCTCGGGCCCCTGGAGCAGCACAGGAGATTGGTTTCAAGAACAAACTCCTTCTGGGTAACCCAAGTCTTGGTTTAGGTGAAGCTTCCAACCCCGACTGTGACCACAGCGAGGTGCCTTCGTGGCTGGTTTGCTGTGGTTGCTGTCCTTAATAAAGCAGGTTTGATCATGCTTTAATGAGGTAGATTACTGGCAGCTACCAAGATGCATTTGTGGTTCATTCTGAGAAATCAGTTAAAGCTTATCTTTCCCCACTCAGGCAAACGTCTCATTCCGTTATCATCTATTTATTAAAATGGGCTTAAATTTATAAGGTGCATTTTAAAACAGTTACTGAACTTATTCCTACCACAGAATCTCCGAAGTTGGAAGAGACCTACATCATCATCCAGCCCAAAGGAAGTTAACAGCTAAATTAAACACGCACCCTAAGAACTCTGTAACTAATTGCTTGCAGTTTGGGACCGAGTCTAAATCCAATGGATCTAGACACGGAGCAACAAAACTCACACCTAACTTGTCAGGGATCCCTGGTTCCAGGCACACCGTGTAAAGCAGTTCTGCCTTCAGTCCTGACCTCCCCAACAGGGGAGCAACTGTCCAGAAGCATTTCTGGCCACAAGCACCAGGTGCTCCTCTGCAAGCACAGCCAACACAAAAAGCAGTGAGGATCTCCACAGTTCCACCCGAGGTTCAGACCCACCCCTGCCCACCAGTGCTGCACTGCTGGGTTTTACAAGCACAGCTAAGCTTGCTCTTCTTCACATCCCAGAGCTCTGGAAGAATAGTTTCCCTGCCTTTATGCATACAGCCAACACACTGAGAGCAGCTCAGTGGCATTTCACAGCAGTTCAGAGCAGTCTGTATGTAGCTAACCAGAAATATGCCATTATTTCACAGACAAAACCATCCCTTGAAACAAACAGCTCCGCAGTCTCAGTACTGGGGCTGGATCTCAGACTGCAAGCAGAAGGTGTTTCCCTTGAAGAGAAATACCCTCTATCAGCAGCACAATGAGGAATGTTGTGTTTTGATTTTTGCTGCTGCTGTGCTTTATTTTTCCATAGGTGCACTTGAAAGCATCCTCATGCTGGAGCCAGCGAAGGTCAGCGCGCCGTACGAGCTCTTTATATTTCTGTTCCAGATCCTGAAAGAAACATTAACAACAAATCTAAACCTCTGCATACCGAAGGATTTATGTGCTAACACAATCTGTTACACTGCAGCAGTTGTAGCCCAGAAAGCAAACCTCTCTGCAGATGTGCCACTGACAACACAGCCGAAGCCTGGCCTCGTCCGACTGCTTATCAGCTCACTTCCACTGAAATCCCATCCTGTGCAAAAGCTGTGTGAAAACTGGTCTAATATCTGCAATTAACAATTACTGTCCCTGCTTAGATAATGAAGATGTATGTACACAGCTGAAAGCCATTAATAACAACTTCTTAATGATGCACTGGATTAAAGTTTCAGCAGCACCCCTCTCGCTCACTAGACGTGAAAACAATTATTAGCAGGGACAGAAAATTATTAAGCTCCATACCAGAGGCACTCCCATTAATATTTGCTTAATGACAGCCGAGCCCAAAAAAGATGGAACAGGCAATAGATAATTGCATGACAATGCAATAGATAATGCTGTCACTACTCAATTCTAATAGATCTAGATGCAATGAATACACTAGGAAGTGTAATAAAAACCCCAAACTCCTTGAGCATTATCTTTTAATTGAATTTGAAGATCTTGACACGTTTGTATCTTCAGTGGAAACACACACTTCCACAGGTAGCAGGGCCTTGTGAAATACACAGAGTACATAAGCCTTTATTCACTTCTGCTTGGTTCCACGGGGTTAAGTCATATATTGCTCCAATATAATCTATAAGTGAGTAATTGTTCAAAGTACTTCAGCTCCCACTGCTGCCCTTGGACGTTAATTTTCTCCCTTCAGAACAGGCAACAATTCGCCGCTCTCTTTCAGTTCCTGTGAAGAAACACACCCAACAATTAGTCTCTATATGCATGTGGTGCTCACACTAACAGGATTTCAACAGGGACTGTTTACAGATGAATTCAGTATTAAGGGGATAAACCAGCTGACCCACTAGAGGTCCCTCTAGACCAACACTTTCCAGTTCATAACGCTGGCTTTAATTTCTATTTTGAATCTAGTGAGTAAAATAGAAACTTATTTAGGGAAAAGGCAGGTCCTCAAAATAGTTAGTTGTTATCAGCATTACCAGATAAATCCCCTGGTATGTGCCCCTCT
Source organism: Odontophorus gujanensis (assembly GCA_013399175.1). Taxonomy (NCBI): domain Eukaryota; kingdom Metazoa; phylum Chordata; class Aves; order Galliformes; family Odontophoridae; genus Odontophorus; species Odontophorus gujanensis. The sequence goes on from VXAB01005340.1 coordinate 506,304, forward strand.
AGACACATTGAAGCACAGACAAAATTTTACACTCAAAGTGCTTCCCACAAAATAGAAGAACTCCCATGCACTGGCAGATCTTGTTACAGCGTGTGCCAGGAGCTAACAAGGCAGAGATTTGCGAGTTGTAACTGAGAGGAACTTGTCCACATTATCTTTGTGGTTTAATTCAAACTGTAAGGCTTTAACTCATCAGACAGGGAAAGCCATGAAATGGTTCTAAAAAATAACATATACTGTGGAGTACGCATTCTTTTCCCAAATCTCAAGAGAAACAGCTCTATCTCCATTTTATTTCATATTATGCTATATAATAGAAGGCATTTTAAAGGGCTGACAACATCCATCTACCCATACAATTTACTGGGAACCAGCAATGCAAATAGACAACTTGCATTTCAATGCCAGAGAGACAAGTATTCTGCAGCATCTCTGCAATGCCCAAGACTATACTTACTGATCACTGAAATCACCCACACACTTGTTAAATAAATAAAATTAAAGTAATCTATATAATTTAAGTAATACCAGTATTTTTAGAACTAAATGAGATTTATTGATTGTATCTTCCCAGGAGTTGCAATGTCTGAGGAATTGGCTATAAAACATTCAGACAAGAATGGGCTCAAGAGTATTTGGGGTTTAGAACACTGTGGCTGCTGTTACAAAAATCAAAAACCACAGTAACAGATGCAGATCTATTTTCGTTGCTTCAGGGCCTGTTCAAACAACTACAATAAACTTTACTTTTTTCTAGGAATGAGACTGTTTGCTCGGAAAAAATGTCTCACCCACCTTATTTGAGAAAAGCAATGTCAGAAGTAAAACAAAGAAGAGAAACCTGTAAAAATACACCTACGGGGTAAAAATGGTCTTTACAGTAACAGTAATTGACTGCTGTCAAGAAAATACATTTCACTGCTAAATCTTGGCATATGAGAATGCTAGAGATTTAGAGCTGCTTTCAAGTGTATGTTGAGCTAATGGAAGTCACAGGGAAAGCAACCAAGCCATTCAGTTCCAAGATCACGGGGACTACGCACGAATTTCTGTACGTTATGGGCAGAAAACATTTTCACAGTGTTAAATGAGTGGTAAATCTACATCTCAAGGTTCTCCCATTCGTACCTTAACAATATCCAGCCCTCCAACAAGTTCCCCTTTCACATATAACTGAGGGTACGTTGGCCAGTTTGAATAGGTTTTTAATCCTTGCCGCACCTAAGAAAGAACGGATTTAAATGTAAACTTCACCTTCAGCAGAAGAAACCATGAATTCCACAATGATGGAAACAGTTTATTACCTCTTCATCCTCCAGTATGTCAAATGTCTCATAATCAACGCTAGAAAGAGGGAAAAAAGAAAAGATTGTAATAGGAGGGGAAAAAGTCAGCTCCTCAGGCATGAAAACTAACATAAAGAAAGCCTGCATTCACAGCCAGCTTCTCACAGTGCACAGATAACAGCATTGTGTGCAACAAAACAAAGCTGCATGCTTTAAGCTTTAATTGACCAAAGGTTCTCAAAGCATTTTTGTTCAGTATTTGCTTAAGAAAAGACAACTTTCAGAAGTTTTTACTGAGGAATCATCCAGCTATGGTTACTTCCCATATTACTTGCCAAATAAATAAAGTCAGTGTAAATCTGAGTTCTGGTTATCTGTACTCTGAGGTCTCTTCAATAACTGGAAAGTACACAGACTCCTTCAGCTGAATAGGGTCAATGACAAGGAATGGCAATTTGAATAAATACATCTTACGTCTACACTGTGTATTATATACAGTTTTCTAGTTGTCTGTTATCTAAAAAGAAGAAGGAAAACCTCATTCTAACACCTAGTTATAGAGACAACTGTTTAACCTCAAACTAGCAGTACGCACAAAAAGTGAGTTCGTTCAAATGAAGATGATACTCATCTCTCACTACAGAAGGAACTGCTTTGAAGAAGAAAATTGAGGCTGTGTGAAAGGCTCCAAGATTAAGAAAACTGATTGAGAAGGACTTCTTAGAGGAGCTGCTTATCAGACTGGAAGGACTTCTTTATCAACAGCAAAGGCAAAATAAAATAATCCCGTGTTGCAATAATCTTTTTAATCAGAACAAGGCAATCACTGTGAAGTAGTGCTGAAGCAGTGTAATAATACCTGCCCACATTTGACTTTGTGTCAAACGAAATAGTAGGGATGTACACTACTGGATTTACACAGGGATACTTCTGAACACATCAACAACACCCTGAGAAATTTTCTACTGCTATTTTCCTGTTAAAACAGAACTAGCTTCCAAATTAACTCAAACTTTACATACCCAGTATTATTTATGATTTCAACTATTTGCTTGCTGAATCCACATTTTGCAGTCTAGAAGGAAAAAAAAAAAAAACACATTAAAACACTTCTGCTATATTTGATCCACCAAATTTCAGCTCAAGTTACACTATAGCTGCTATAAATCTGTCGCTAATGAAACCTTACTGAACGAGCAGTACCACTAAACCCTTTTTTGTTTTCTTTACCCTCTAAGCTTCAACCAGTACTGACCATTTCTATCTTCATGTCCTCTGAGGTAGATGAAAACATGGAGAATATTAGGCACCTTCCCCAGTTGTGAAGTGATACAAGGTGAACCCGTTTTCCAGGTTGTGGGGTTGGAAACTAGTTGGGTTCGGTTATTAACGTTCAACAATACAAAGTTATAGGAACAACTGTTTGCTTTTATAAAGCATTGTTTGGAGACTTACCCCTCCCTTCACTCTATCATTGTGAAGACAGCAGAATCCTACAGGCTCACAACTTATCAGCTGCACGTACAGCATCTCCCACTTACAACTAATAATTCAAACTATGTCCTGCAAACTCTTTACACTGACATTATAAGGACAAAGAATATCCATCACTTCCCAGGCATTCCAAATTTATTCCAGAGAATCCCTTGGTGTACTCCATCAGTAGCTCAAGCAAAACCAAAACACATCCAGCAACTTGCACAAACTCTTCCCTTCTTGAGGCAAGACAGGTTTTAAAAGGGGGCAGAAATCCATCTGTTTAGAAAAACTAAGCCCAATTAGCTCATCATAGAATCATAGGACTGGTGGAGTTGGAAGGGCCCTTTAAAGGTCATCCAGTCCAACTCCCCTGCAATGAACAGGGACACCTACAGCTGAATCAGGGTGCTCAGAGTGCTGTCCAGTCTGACCTGCTGGCCATGCTGCTTTGGATGCAGCCCAGGATGCAGTTGGCCTTAGGGCTGTGAGGGCACAGTGCTGACACACATCCAGGTACCATCCACCAGCACCCCCAGGTCCTTTTTGCAGGGCTGTGCTCTATCCTTACACCCCCAGCTTGCATTGATAGTGGGGTTGCTGTGACCCAGGTGCAAGACTTTGCACTTGGTTTTACTGAACCTCATGAGATTCTCCTGGGCCCATGGCACAGCCTAAGCTCCTCTGGATGGCATCACCACCACTGCTTCAGTGAGTCATCATTACCCACAAGGTTCCAGTGGCTATGAAACAGTTTAGAAAAAACACTCACAAGTTACCTTTTCTAAATAGATCGAGAAGGCTTGGGGTGCAAATGAGAAAATGAAAAGGAAAGGCAAACCACGTGAATGAGATCAGTCCCCCTACCTCCACCACTTCTAAATAAAATACCTGTATACAACCAGTAACTACAATTACAGCCCAGAGTACCCAGAGTACATTCTAACACTCCAGTGAAAAGTTTAAGCTAGGTGCCAGTAAGTCATTTGGACAGGAAGAATTGCAGCATCTTCCTGTTCAATAGGGAACAATTTATCCCATGGTTGTTTTGTTTGAGTACACAACACAAAGACACAGACTGAACTTTGGGTTGACAGTCATTTGCTACTACTTTAAGCCTTATTGTTCACAGTTATCTCTCTTTGATCACTATCTTTATTTCACTGAGCAAGGTAATTAATCTCAGCTCAAAGTCACCAGGCATACACCATTCCATGCGTGTTAGGAATGGATCATTTATAGTACGTGGAACTATCTTCTAGTCCCAAAAACATCTGGCAGCTTTCTTTCAAATGCAGTTGTGAAAGCATAATAAAAATCAGAGAAATTGAAAAGGATAGGGCATCCAATCCAATTAGGTCAGAGGGAAATTCCTAAAAACGTCTGGCCAAAGCTGAAGTGTCAAGTAGCAGTAAAAATGTATGCCTCAAGTAGGACAGATATTAGCCACTGCATTCTGAACATCAGAAGAAAATCCATTATCTGCGAACACAATCAATAAGCCCAGACCAAAACGACACACACACTTCCTCCACTCATTCCCACACTGCAGATCAATTGACAGATGTCACTATAACCAGGGAATTTCATGCCTGGTCTGTAACAATGCAATCAGCATTCTAGCAATAAATATTTCCATCAGGTAAAATACAGACTGCTGTTCCATTTCGTACTGAAGCACCAAATTAGAAGATAAATAACTTCCCAGAACCACTGATTTGTATTGAGCACAAAAAGAAGGTAACTCGCTTCTTCAGTGCTGCAGAACATTTCTGTAATCTTACCTGTTTGTTTCCCTTCATAAAAAGCATTACAGGAGCTTTGTTTATCAAACTTTTAAGCCTACAGGAAGGAGGGAACAGGAAGACAAAACAGCTCAGTTATTATCCAAGTGGAAAGATAGCAACTTACAGCTTTATCAAATGCATTTAAAGCAGTGTCATGAACACTTCCACTTACATTGTTCACAGTAACTTTGGCCAAAAACACCGAAAAATCTTTTTACTTTCACAGCAATAAATTACATTCCTAGATTGACCTTCAGGTATTAAGTAACAACAGGTTTAGGAACAACATCCTTTTAGGATATTTCTGACACAGTATCTTTACTTTGTCATATACTGCTTTTGCACATTCTGAATGCAACATAATGCTGATTATTCTCCACATAAGACAGTCATCTGCAGAGTAAGAGTCATACACAGTGTCTGGAAGTCACTGAATCCAGGATCTCCACAAAATAAAATTAAATTCTGTTGATAACCCATAGAATGTTCACATACAAAGCTAAAACCAACAATTTTTGCCACCCAAATCACCTCTAGTATGAAGAGCAAGTAAACTAACAGCTATTTCCCCTGGCAACAGATCCACCCACAGAAAGCAAGCTGATTTCCAGAGTTCATTTTGCAGGCCAATTTCAAAAGATGCAGTTCACTGATGGGAAGAGACCAAGCACTGAGTAAAGGAATGTAACTGAGTATTAAACAGATTCTACTACCAAGTTTTCTACAATCGATTTTTAAGAAATAACACTGAAACAACGTAACTTTTAAATTGAGATTAAAATTTAATCTCAATTAAGCTGCAAATTGTTTTTTGTGGTCTTGGTGAGGCAACCTACACATTACCCTACTACAGCAACAATGTGTGAACCTCAACCGCATTTCAATTGAAAAGGGAATTCAAAACCATTCGACTGTCAAAGTGCACTTAATACACGCACTAAAATGGTTTGCATTAAATTAGTTCTCTGCTGGGATGAGGACAGAGGACCAGAACCAGTCTTATCTGGAGGTTTGCAAAGCTCGGGAAATCTATGCGTACATATTTGCCTTCAAGGCACAGGCTGTCCTCCTGGTAAATCACCCTCAGTTTGCATGTCTTAACAGCACTATCCACACAAACTAGAAAAAAAAAAAGCCACACATCTTAGTATCTTCTCCAACAGAACGACCCTTCAGATGTCTGGAGCTGCAGTGCCTGGGGCATGTCAGAATTTCAAACAGGTGCAAAGCTGCAAATGGGAAGGTTAAAGGAGGACAAATTGGTTTCTGGATATTACATCTGATTCAGGATGCTGCCTTTCCTACTGATGCAGCATATGTTCATGTGACCAAGGGGAAAGAAAACACGAACTGAAGGATGTGAGCAATCAAGAAAAAACGAGGAGAGAAATCTGAGTTTTACACATGAACATCATGAAGTTTACAACAAATAAAGATAGCCTAAGTTATTAGTGTGCTCAGAAGAGGATTTTCATAGTTATTTTTAAATAAATTCCTAAAGAAATCTACCTATTCCTACCATCATAAAAAATTACAAATATAATTGCAAGGAAAGTCTATAAGAACGGCACAACTCAGTACTTTCATATAAGAATGATGGTTTCTACACAGAAAATAGAATATATTAACAACCTGAAGATAGAAGGAATGCTGTAATTAAAAGAAAACGTTGGGTCCTTGAGCAGTTTGATCTATTGGAAGGTGCCCCTGACAATGTTAAGGAGTTTGGAACTAGATGGTCCTTAAAGTCTTCAGTCTTTCCAACTTAAAACATTCTAAGATTCTATGATTATCATCTGATAAAATCAAAAAGTAACACATTGTATGGAGGGTATATGACGGCGCACAACTCTAAAACTGAAAAGAGATTACACCTCAAAAATTGATGCCACTGAAACAATGATAATATGATAATACATCATACCTGTCCTCTAACTTCTGTGCCTTTGGACAGACTGTGTCCAGTTCTCCAGAAGCCTCCAGTTCCTAGGGAGACAGGGGAGGAGAAAAACCAGATGTGAAACAAAAAAAAAGAAAAACCTATGCTTCTCTCAATTACCAGCAATTTCTCAGTTTCTAACCTTGATAATATCAAGTCCACCTATAAGCTCTCCAGCTACATACAACTGTGGATAAGTTGGCCAATTAGAGTATGTTTTCAGCCCCTGACGAACTTCTTCATCAGAAAAAATATCAAAACTGCTAAATGAAATACCATGTCTGTTCAGTATCTCCACCATCTGCTTGCTGAAACCTGTAAAAAAGAATTATACAGAATTTTAAGCACAGTACTCCCATACCCACATTACACTTTATCCAATAAAAATAATGCAATCCTTCCAGATAGTTAAGTTTCCAACAAGCTCTAGTGTGTTAAACATTGCTCTATTAATAACCTCAGATATTATAAAGGAGGAAAAAGTGTATTTATTATTGGGATTACAAAACCTAAGTACATGGACAGCTTGGTAAGTCAGGAACTTCACTACGTGTAAAGCCACTCAATAACCTTCATATGCATGTCTGTTGTTCCAGCATACAACTAAAGCAATGTGACACGGATTCCCTTACTCTGCCTCCTCCAGTCCCTCTCCCTTCAGTTCTCAAAGAAAAGCTCCTCAATTATTAGAAGAGCACCTCCAGCAGCCTTCATTTTATTCCCCTTTGCTTATCGTTTTCTTGAACTCATTTCTTCTTCCAGTTATTTATCTTGTACACCAAAAGGAGATGAAGTTGACAAAAAAAAAAAAAAGCAGGAATCAGGATTCAAACCTGCTACTATTTCACTTATTTATCTTAGAAACTTGGCTTTTAGAATGTCTGGGCTTCTATTTTGTTTTTACTATTTTTGCTTTAAGAGTATATCCTTTCCTACCTCACAGTAAGAGGCACATTCCTTTTGCTCTTTTTAAACCCCACGCTCACAAGCACATTATAGTATTTTATTATCCCTGTGACATGTGCATAACATGCCTTGTTTTCCTTTCATGACATGAAGTCACACTCTGACAGCACTTTTGCAGAAGAACATCAAGCACTGGTTATTACAATATGAACTGCAGCCAACTGCAGAGGAAAAAAAATCTTTCCCTTCCGCATCCAATAATACTTTTTCTATGAAAATCATCACTTTATGTGGAGAAAATCACATGCATGGAAGTTTGAGCATTCAAGAACTCATCAAAATCTTCTTAAAGAAAATCAACATAAAAATTCACACCCAGTCATACAACCCAGGCTGTATCCTTGACATCAACAGGTCCATTCTTTACAGACTAATCTGAAAAGAAGCCTTAGAATTGGATGCTCAAAATCATCATCATCCATTTAACACTTCCACCCACACAGAGCACAGGTGCTCTGCAGAAGACTTCAGCCCAGCAGATGTCTCCCAGCATCCTGTCACTTCCTTTCACTCCATAAAAATGGACAACTGCAGTAATTGGAGCACAAGGATGCCCAGCACTTGATTGTTAGAACCCACGATCAAAACATGATTCACAACCCCACTGTGCTTGCCCTTCTCTGAAAACTGTGCTAAACAGAAGGAACTGCTCAATACAGAACAACACTGAAACATTCTGCAGCTCTGCTTCATTTCTGACACGTGGTCTTTATCCTACATGTTCCAACACCTACTGCAGTTGCTCCCCCGCTCGTCACTTCTAATGACATACAAACCTCCTACATGACTTGTAAGAGCCCACCCTCAGCAGTCTGTTGATGACACAAAGCTGGGAAGAACGGCTGACACGCTGGAACACTGTGCTGCCATTCAGTGAGACCTGGACAGGNCCTGGGCTGGGAGCTGCTTTGGCAGGGGGCTGGACTTGATCTCTGGAGATCAAGTGGTCCCTTCCAACCCCTACAGTTCTGTGACTCAGTGATCAGACTTGCTAGAGTGATCCACAAGAATATGCCCATAAAACAACGATGATAACGTATGTTTTCTATCTTTGCCAACTCATTCTGCTTCAGAGTCAAATGCCCTTGCAATTCCACCAATTCCCTGAAAGAATTGCAACAAACACTGTGCAGACAAATGAAAACCCCTACACAAGTGCTAAAAAAAAAAAAAAAACAATGCTTAAAGGCTTTAATAAAGAGAAAAAAAAGGAACAATGAAGCTTTAAATGGGAAGAAGAATCAGAGGGCCATACAAGAGCAACCTCTGATGTCAGCTCACAAGACCACCTATTAGTTTTTGAAATATGGATTTTCAACACAGCTTTCTGCAGTTTTCACAATCTGGAATTTATTGAGATATGAAATAGCAGTGTTTATATGTACAGCATCTAAGTTGCTTTTCTTTCTACAACTGAAGTGTTAAGTTCATGTACAGCCTCAAGAAAAACACGGATTCTGATGGTATTTTTTTTTCATCCATCTGGGAGTTCATTAGTAAACAGCTAAAGGCCGACTGCTGATGGTTATTCCATCACCAATGCATTAACTCATTTCTACTGTAAGAGACGGGGCGGGGGGAAGCTTTATTTTAGCTGTAGGCAATTACATGCAAACTAGAAAGATTGATTGGTTGCGTTTCACTCTGAAGGGTTATGGTAGCAGTCTGGAAGTGTTATGCTTCGGGACAAAGTGTCAGAACAGCTTTAGTTTTGTAACAAAAGATTCAGGCTGAATTTTTGAAGGAATACTACACAAGCAACACAAGTAATAATTAAACTGCAAACAAAACACTTTCAGCAATTATCTGGAAAATCACAAGTGCCACTCCAGCTACTGCAGTGATAAAAACAGCCTAAATAAACCACTTTGTCAATGAAGCAAACAAATACTTCCACAAACCAAAAGGATCTGATGAAACGACACAAATACATAGCAACCACACACAACTGCCTGCAAGCACTAGGCCTTGCTTTATACACTGTGCTTAGCTGGCTCTGCCAGTGAGGAAATCACAGTGCTGGATAGGGATCCCCCCTGCTCACCAAGGGCACGAATGATAGCTGGTTTATTCTTTGTAGCAAACAGATACACATCACAAATATCTCCTCTCAGCAGGCGTGGCTCCTTTTATTCAGTTATATTTATACTAGTCCTACTGCTGTTATAGCAGATCTATATTATCTTTGACGAAGCGTTAAATTACCTCACCTTGAAAAAGGCTTTGTCTGCTCCAGGATGTAAAAGTCAAGTTACTGCCACCCCCCAGCTACAGCCAGGAGCTATCAAAGCAGTCTAAAGCAAGCACAATATTTAATTACAAAATTAAGAGCTGCAAATTCAGATATTTTCTGTTGCGCTGCGTGTTAATACATACATCTACTTAGGCAAGCACCTCCTGTGCATTTTTCAGGTCTGAAGAAATATCTACTTTATCATGTTAACACAAGGCAAGTGGGTCTGAGTTATACCCTTAAACAGTTTTCCACGCTGGGTTTGTGCCAAAGAAGCAATCCTTAGCTTTGATGCCTACAAATGTATTTTTGTTTTGTGCCTCCGTGTTTTTTAAACAGCTTTACAACCCTCCCATCAACAATTTTAACCCACAAAGATCCACAAAGGGCCCTCTTTCTCCCTACTTAAAACATCTGTCCAGCATTCTGCACGCTGCCCTCTGGGAAACCAGCTCTTTACCCAGCAGCAAGAGCACAGTACGTCCACCTGCAGCACTGCCACATCTATATCCAACACAGCTGAACCAAAGCAGGCATCTGGGTAAGCTAGGCTGCAGGCACCCCTAATGCATGCATGACTACGAATCAGAGCAGTGTATTGCATGCAGTTATCACAGGATGTATCAATAGCTGCGCATTGGATAGTGCAGTTCACAGACCAACTTCAGAGTATGACAGAATTTCAATTCCTGAAGAAAACAATATATAATTTCTATGACCACACACAACATCCAAGCACCTGTAGTCACACTGTAACATAACACAAGTAGGAATACATAGCTGCAGCTTCATCAGCTCATACCCAGCTCTCACAATGCCGAATACACACCAGCACAATGAACATGGAAGTTCTGAAATCTGGGTCTGTTCCTCAAACTGATCCTGCTGAACTGATACTGGGACTTGTTAATGCAGTGAAGAGAAACAACGGGCTTGAACTTGAAAGGAATAAAGGGGAAAAACAGACTGTAAATACTAATACAGCAGAAGTCCAGTGCGGTATGGGATGCCCTCTAATGCACAGGACCATAAGTGCCCTTGTCCTACTGCAACATTCTTACAGCAAGAAATGGTATGGCATGCAAACATTCAACAGCAGCTGGAATGCTGCACAGGTACTGAGCGGAGAGGCAGTAAGAAAAGGGGTACACAAACCACACACAAGTGCCTGTGCTGAGCTGCCAGGCTCCTCCTGCCCTGCCCAGCAGGACCTGTCTCCACAGCACCGACACGCACCTGACGCATCTTCCAAACATTCCTGACTTTTACATACAAGTTTTCCTTCTCAAAAAGGGCACCAAGAGCTGTACTCAAGTCCCTCCAATTACCGGTATTTGACAGACAGGCAGTTCTTCTCCTGCCCAACACAAACAGTGTCAGCTTCTCCCTGTAATTCCATCCCAACAGGCCCAAGCAGTGGATTCACTGCCGTTGCCACTCTGCTCAGCTCCCTCGTCTGTCAAGCACAGGTCATGACCTAAAGCTACCTGAAGTTAATGAAAAGACTCTTATTTACTCTATGGACCCAATCCTGGATTTCAATAAGCAGTGCTACACACACGTCTCCTGAAATGTAAGTAGCTATCCTGTAACACACTGCCTGCACAGACACAACACAAAATAGCAGGGGACACATAGCACAAGTCTGTATTATCTTCACCAAATCAGTATGCTCCGATTTGCATCTTCCCATATTTAAATGAACGGACAGCACGTGTGAAGTCAGTTTCTTTTAGGTGCTGGCACAGAACTGTGCAGTTTTTGTATTCAGTTTTTGGACACAGTCCAATTGAATGTGCAAGAAATGCTGCAAAGGCATGTCTGCATTTGAAACTCGTTGGCTAATTCTAACACCTAAAAGCATTATGGGATCTTCAGTGTGTGGAAGATGAGCAGTGCAGCACAGCACAAGGATGTTTCACAACTGATACCACATCCCTACCTTGTCACACCATGCCACCAGCTCAAACCAAACATTTGTGGGCTCCTGAGCTGAGAGGAGGGCCACTGATCCAGGCAGCATGTGTGGAGCCCTCACCACAGCAGGTGTGGAAAGTCTCACTTAACTCTTTATTGGTTCTGTAAATATTTGCTCATTTCCATACAGAAACAGGGACTCATTTATAGCAGCTTGGCCTGTAAGAGGTTACTGTTTCTTGTTCTTCTCTGATTCTCCTGTTACACTTGTAAATTTCTTCACCTTCTTGGCCCAGCAACATAGTACAACCTGCCTTACAGGACGCACAGCACAGGAATCCAGCCTTACACTTCCAAGTGACAGCTGAGGACTGTGGCCATTGCAATATTTCTGTCTCTACACCAATTTGGTGAGAGAATGGTGATAAGTCAATGCAACTTTCCTCCCCCCAGTTGCTCCAACCCTGTCAGTTTTATAATTTCACAATTACAACATATTGCCACCATCCCCAGAACAAGACAATCCCAGTCTTTAACTTCAAGTAAATGTCTGGGGGATAAATGATGGGAAATGGTTATTTTCCCACACTGCATTTTGCTCCTTGGTATTGTTTGTTAGGGTTTTTTTTGCTATTATTATATCTCTTGGGGGGCAGACCCCACCCCCCCAAGATGGGGTATGGTGTTTACGGAACAGTTATACATGAAAACAACAGCACAAAAACTAAAAGCTAAACATTCACTCCATTAAGGTATCAGCAGAAAAAGACTGATGGGTTCGAAGCAGACAGGTAACTTAAAACAAACTGAAGCTGTTATCCTGAAACCTGTCCCCAGAAGGCAGGCTGGGCAGAGCAGCAGCACTGCACAACTCCTTGAGACCGCCTGAGAAGAAGCATGGCAGCTTCACAGTACTTAACCTTGCTTTTAAATGTTCGTTCACCTGCTTTCCTACAGATCAACACTTTAAGTTAGCTGGGAATAAAGTACTCTTAATTCTTGCTCACTGTTTATAGAACTAGGCTTAAGAATAAGCCTTTCCTCTGTAGCAGAATCACGCTACTGTCTTTCAGTTTTAACAGCTAGCATAGCTTTGCTTTCTTTATCCAAAGTGGCAACAGTAATTCTGTTAGATATTTCTTGTTATTCCCTGAATTGAATCACTCTCTTGGACTATGTGACATTTTAACATGTGCAGTGATGCACAAAAACCAGAGTGACTGAACATCAGGAGCAGTGTTTAAGGATAGCATTGCACACAGCCTTCAGACAGCACCTAACCTTCGTGATGCCATTCTCAAAACTCAAGCAAACACACAGCAATTCTCTCACTGCAGATAAGCAATACGATAGTAGCTCTATTAATGCTTCTAAGTATGCAAGGTACCGTTGGGATATAACTGCACAGCACTGAACAGATCTTAAAAATAGCCTAAAAATAGCATTGTCACATTGAACATGAACTTCAGAAAATCCTTACCACAGCGAGGTTCTTTTGGAGACCCCTTCATAAACAGCATGCAAGGAGCAGCATTGATGAGCTTCTTTAGACGCACATTGAGATCTTCTTTTGCACTGTCATTAGAGCCAGCAGAAACAGAACTGCTGGAGGCATGGCGCTGCACTTTCTTGGTCAGCTCTGGGGCATGTGCACCATCCAACCTGTCAACTTGCTGAGAATTCTAAGGAAGCCAAAGTACGGGTTCATGTTAAAGGATTAAATTCAGAACGTGTATTGTCATAAAAAAACAGTAAAACCACCATATAAAAAACAGGTTTTTGGATGCAGAGTGGGTTAGTGTACTGATCTTGCAGCCAACCTTTAGTTGCAGCAGACTCGAGGCCCATACTGTTCTGCTACTTAGCTATCCTTCATGCTAGCAAAGCTTACTATTAAAAGAATGATAAAGGAAATATTAAGTTTTATCACCACAGGCAAACACGCCCCATAGGTTTGTCATTTCTACCAAAAGACTGTTGAATTTTTGCTTGCTGTTTTGTCACATTGTAATACTATAGCTAAGGGAACATTACTATAACAGTATGACAGCTAACGTAAAAACTTGTAAGATTCCAAAGCAATTAAGAAATTCCTGAAAAAGTACACATAAAAATGCATACAGAAATGACTCCCAGATTCCTCTGGATAGGTTCAATCAGATGTACAGATGTTTCTTCACTGAGTTCTTAACAAGTTTCTGCTCTTCTAGCAGCATAAAAAGCACAAAGGCACACACATTAAAAGCTTGTTTTCTTTTAAACCTATCTTCTCTTACCTTAAAGAATAGGAACGTTGGAACAGAACTAATTTCGTATTTTTCAGACACTTCAGGCACAGCTTCAGCTTCCAGCTGGAAAACAGCAACAGAGAGAGAAAAAATACTTTATTTTCATAGTCTTCTTTAAAGTTTGATTGTGGATGTCAAACCTGTCTAAGATGTTCTTTGAGATGTTTTATACATTTAAAAAGGAATTTGACGCAGAAGTTTGTGACATATTTGCATTTAAATGAGACTCACTGGTGTGTCATCCACAGAGCCTACAGTGTCAAAACAGGTTCAGAGGTTTTTGTTTTGTTGCACATTTCAAAAGATGCCTGGAGGCTGCGAAGAAAATTTTTGGTGCACTGGTGACCTAGTAAATTTTCAATCATATGCAGCTACTACTATATTGAAATCCATAAATCATTGACCCCAGTTATGTCATGATTACAGTGCTTATTTTCTGCCCACAGCAATTCTTGCTGTTTGCTCTATTGACTAATTTCAAGGGGCAGTACATCACGACTGACTTTTGCAGCCTCCTGCAAATTACAAAGCAAGAAGGAGTGTTTCTTCAATAAGCTACTGATGCCTACTAAATTTCATCTTTAACTCCTACAACGCTACTGAGTACTGAGTGGAAAGCTTGTTTAGATTATTGGTTCTAATTTTATTCAGCCTTCAGAGACATGCCTTGAAACTATACAAGGCAGTAATTCACCATGAAAACATACCTCCTCAATGACTTAAATTGGCAATTTGCTATGCATGAGCTAAAAGCATACTTGAGTGACAAGCTGCAGTATGAGACTGTTTAAGACACTTGCACTACAGCAACTGCAGAGTTAATGGTAAAGAAAAAAGAAGTGCTAATAGATACGTTTCAAGGAGAAACCTGTGAGCCAGCATCTAGAAAAAAATCCTTTCAGTGTTATTCCACAATCCATACAGTGACACTTCAGCAACAAGAAGTAACAGCTCCTGTCCATCCAGCTGGTCTCACTGAGTTTAAAGATCACTGACAGTTCTCACTCAGCTCAAGGTGGTGAACCTTCCAATGTTTGAGCATTATAGCACGTTTTGATTTACTCTAGCCAAGTAGGCTCTTAAGGGACTTCCTAAACACAGAAGCAACTGAATGGAGTGAACTCAGAACTGTGAACTGAAAACTGTAAATAGATTCTAATTAGCTGTTGCCTTTTAAGTGGCAAATGATTAAATAACATATCCAGAACAGTAACTCTGTAGATGAGTTGCCTACTTATCCAGTTACTTATTTTCCACTCTGGTGGGGTCACCCATGCAGATTTTATTCCACATTTCAATACCTTGCTCATCACAGTACCTCTTTTCAGAAGATTGTTTCTAACTGTTTCTCCACTTTAATCAAGGCAAGGATCTAAGAACCAGGATACGCAGCAACTAAACTGAGGAATTACATTTTAAAAACTTCCAGCATTAACTGTCAGTTCTGAAGATCATTTCATCATGACATGCTCTGCTCTACAACACCATGGTTTCTGACTGGTAGCATGTTGGTCTGCTCTTGGCTAGGCATCGGGAACCATCTGATGAGTTAGCAGGCTCCTGCCTGGGAAAAGCCCAGTTCTGTCTACTCTGGAACACAGACCAAAATTGCACAGAGGACTGTGAGAACTGCACACTCCCCAGGAGAAGTAAAACCCATACCAAGACTTTACCCAAGCCTTTCTTTCCGTAGCTTGTTTTCTCTGACAGGTGTAATTGTCTTAATTTTGCAACAAGGAATCACTACAGAACTAAAAAAAATAAATAAATTACAGCTGACTAATAAAGAGAAAATGGTTGTCAATCCTCCCTGGGTCTACTAAAAGCTAGAACAACTCTTCCACAAAGTCATGCATCTCCACTTTTCCAAGTGTTGGAAATGAGTCATTTGAAGGTCTAATTCAGAAGCTAATTTATAAAAATAGTTCCATCCTTGGGTTTTACAGACAGAAGTGCCAACTGAGAGTGGGTTCATACAAAAACCACTGAAGGCAGTGAGAAATCAAAATACTCACACACAGCTGGCTGCTCCATTACTCCCTGCCCCCACAACCACAGAAGCAACCCGTTAACAAGAAAAGGTCGTTTCAAAATAAATAGCATGTTGCTGAAGTTCATTCATTTTCCCTCCCACACAGCCTCTCTAGGATGTGCAGGTGATGTCACAAAAATAGTGGCTCATTGATGTATAAAGCACACAGAGCGAACACCACCACCATCTCAGAGCATCACTGCTGCAGAAATATAAACTGCCTTCCCTTTAAACTTCGTGAAGATCATTGTTCTTTTTATCTGAAGTACCAGACAGAAAAATAACTAAGGTATCTATAGGAATTCCAGGATCCATATAGCTAACTGTTATCACGAGAACAAACAAAACCTGTAGTGTGTTTCAGAAGGGCACTGCTCCTAAATTCATCTGAAATCCACAGATAAAAACTAACCATGCTGTAAAAATATGACTGCTCTCAGAAAGGAAGGACTGAGATGTTGCAGGCACAAATTTAAAAGCTTATCTGTTAGCTAAGTAGTCAATGAAAGACATCTCTTCATTGTATTTTGGTATCTTCTATTTTTTTCCTTTAAGTACGAAGATAAAATGAAGGTGATGTCTATGGAGTATCAAGTTTGGAAAGAACTTGAAACTTTTATCTGACAAATTTTTGATGCATCTTTTTCATACATTCAACTCTAGTCTTCAAACAAAAAGTCAAAACAGATCTTCAAAAACAACTGTGCTCATACCCTGCGACATGCCATTCATACTTCACAGCAGCAGCTCTCCTCTGTTCCCAACACCTCCAGCTCCCCGGCCTCGAGGACTTACCTGCACAAACGTAACCTGAGTGTGTTCCTTTGCTAGAGTGGCCATAACCTCATTCATCTGAGTGCACTGGGGAGCCCATGGTGCCCAGAAGTGGACAACTACAAGCGCTCTATTAAAAGAAAAAGACAAAAAAAAAGTATCAGTATTTACTTATAAATAACAATAATGGAAGTTTAATTTGTCACAGAGACACATGCACAAGCCCATATGTCTTCCTGGCAAGAAAACTGAGCAAGCAAAACTAGGACCATTTTCTATGACTTACAGAGCAGACAACTTCACTGCTTTTTCAGGAAACAGAACACCCAACACTTCTGTTAAGGCAATGCAGTAGAAGGAAAAATGTCATGCATTTTGACTGTATTTTGATGCTCTATTTTTATGCTTAATTGTCATTTATTGCTTCAGCTTCTTATTCCTCTTCAAGGTTTTCTTGAATCATAGAATCCTTAAAGCTGGAAGGGACCTCTGAAGGGCATCTAATCCAACTCCCCTGCAGTGCACAGGGACACCACAGCTAGGTTAGGTTGGCCAGGGTCTGATCCAGCCTGAGCTTGAAAGTCTCCAGGGATGGGGCATCAACCACATCTCCACGCAGCCTGATCCAGTGCCTCACCACCCTCACTACTAAAGAGTTTCTCTTATACCTAACCTAATACAGCTCACTTTCTGGGCTGCGAGGGCACAGGGCCAGCTCATGTGCAGCTTTCCATCCAATGTTTGGTGTTAATTAAGCACAGCATTTAAAGGTTAGTCAGGTATGTGAACAGAGATACCATCAAATCAGGCACCATGTGGTACTTGTTATGAGCTTAACCAAACAGGCTCTGATGACAGTGACATGGTATTTGCATTTCATTTTCAACTCTATTTACCAGGTTTCCTTAAGTGAAATACACCAGAAAACAAGAGATAAAGAATACAGAAGATGTACTATTTTCAATCTACTTGGATACAGAAATGACGAGATTGATGCCCTAGAGGCCATTTAGCATCTTCCACCACCAAACTATGGAAGCTCACTATAAACATCCATAGTCTTGCATACAGCACAACATTGGTACAGGAACAGAAGCAGTGTTACCTGAGCACATATTCTGAATGCAGAGCTAAGCACAACTCAGATGCAGAGCCACAGAATGCAAAAACCTAATTTTCCAAAGTAATTCTAGGAAACCTCAGTAGCAGTATAATAAAATATATTGTTTCCTCCAAGAAGTTAAGAGTGAGGGCACAGTTCTGCTCTGAACTTCATTTCAGCATGCAAACTTGCAATGTTCTCTTTGGATGGAGTCTGTACAGAGAGCAAAAGCAGCAGCAGAGGACTGCATGAGCAACTCATTCAGCAGCTTTCTCTCTTCAGAGCAGAGTTCTTCCAAGATCTCTACAGCTGACAGCTCCTGTGGACACATTCTGGTGAGACTTGAGCCAACAGAGCCTAACACTGCACAGCACACACATGCTGCAGCCAACTTTCTTTGTTGCTGTTGCCACTAATGAGGTAAACACAGCTAGGTATGGTGGGAGACTGGGAACATGTGTGTGGGGGGAGGGGTGCACAATCATTTGTGTGTACAGGAACAGCCAGGCACAACACACAAAGAGAATGAGGCATACCAAGCTCAGATGCAGAGAACAATCAGCAGTTCTGCTCCAGGGCTGGCTGTACTTGTTCACAGCAACCTCCATTTGAAACAGGGACTCTGATTCAACCTCCACTGCTGCTCAATGCAAAGCAATAGCAGCTCAAGGAAGCTGCCATACCATCACTGAGAATGAAGTTAACAAAGCTGTCCAGCTGTCATCACAGCTGCACAATGCCTGCACATCTTTAAACAATTGTACAGATTTTAACATTCATTTCCACTAAGGGTGTCTGTTTCAATAAATTCACTCTGTAATTAACTACGCTGCCCTCTCAGCACCAGGGTGTTAGAAATGAAGCTTGAAAAAGATGAAAAAGTAATTTAGAATGGGAAGAAAATCAAGAGTTAATGAAAGGAAGCACATCAGTAGTTCTAAACAAAGCATTTCCTACATGCAATCAGGATATTTCTAAAGAAATTGCCACTACCAAAAAAAGAGGACAGCAGCAAAAATGTGGCAGTGCCTCCAAAAGCTTCTCTTCCTGCATCATTTCATATTTCATGCTTGAGAAGACAACTTTGGGCCAAGAAATAAGATTCATTTCTTTAATGACTACAATAGCTTTCCTAGTACTTGTTCAGCAGAACGTCATACATGGAGAAATAAAAAGCCCAAAGCCTTATTTTCGTGGTACAAAAAAAGAGAAAGTTTTGTTTGAGGCAGACACACAAAGCATCTATTAACTGCAGAACTGACCTAGCAAGGTGAACTCCCCTATGGAAATCCAGCAAGAAAGTGTTCTGCAGTTCCACATCTTCTAGGCCTCGATGCAATTATTTTGCATCTATTTACACTGTTGCTCTCACCAGTAGCCCAATTACATGGCTTTATACACTGACTTGTCCAAAATGTAGTCTCAGTAAAACAGCAGACTGCAAATCAGTGAGAAGCGGGCCAGCAGCTTTGAGCACATTGCCTCAGTTCATCTCCTACAACTGTAAAATCTTGATGTGTTTCAGAGAAGATGAAACCCCAGAACTTACACTCCCTCCATAACACAATGCTTAGCAGCAAGCTGAAGAAGTACAGATTGATTTTCCAAAACAAGAACTCCTCAGTAACTGTCAGCATACAATGCTGGTAGTTGTAACTGATTGATGGCCACTGTGTTGGTTTCTGAAAATCAGCTACTCTTTCAATAAAAAGCAAGTTTGGCAGTCACACAGCATTGGCATGATCCTTAAAAGTACTGCTTTTGCCTTTATCTTTAAGTAAATAACACTTGCTTTAAGAAAATTGTGCTTTCCTGCTTCATCATTTAAGTGAGTATTTCAAAATACAGCGACACTATCAATTTTCAAATTCATTTTGATAATCTAAATGTAGAAAAAAAATGCCAAATATTTCAGATCAAATTCAGGAAGATAATCGTCAGCACTATCAACTCAATGACAAGCAAAAGAAAAAAAAAGAATGTGTAAAATAATTAAAACTACTAAAGAGAAAACTGACCAAAGTTCTGTGGATAACAGGAAGGAGAGAACTATTGTTTTTTGTTGTTGGAAATCACTTTAAAATATTTAATTTGATCCTGAAAATACTCTCATTTCAGCATGTGCATGCACGCGTGTATGTGAGAGCAGAATTCCCTCCCACATCCTCACTCAGCCCCTCTGCTGCAGGGTAATCCCAGAAAGAACTGGAAGCTGTGCAGCAAGTTTCAAAGATTTTCCTTCCTTCCTTTCGTAATCAAGGCTTCTCAATGTTCCTTTAAGCTGTCATTAAGAACCTGAGGCTGGTGACTCCATTACTCTTTCTACACCAACAACTTCTTCAGCTTTCTCTCCTTCCATGTCTAAAGGCTGCTGCTAACTCAGCAGCTACATGGCATCAAAATGTTTTTGGCACAGCAGCTTCTTTTAACGTGTCATAGAAGATCCACTTAGATACCGACAGGTAATGAATTAAAGATGTTAGGTCGCTGTCACCACATCTGTGCCTCTACAAAACAAGCAGAGCACATCGCTTAGCCTGTCCTTCAGGAAGGTTCCCAAGGCCCTGCTCATCTTCATCACATGGCAGCTCCTCCCTAGCAGAGCCAACACACTTTAGGACCAGCACCCAGGCCTTCCAACTCAGGACTGCCACTGAATGGTTTGAGTAGGAAGGGAGCTGTAAAGGCCACCTGGTGTGATCCTCCAGGGCTCAGCGCCCGGCCCCCGCCCAGGGCTGCCAGCAGGAACCACCCGCATCTCTCTGGGCAGCCTCTGCCTGTGCTTATCATAACAAAACCCTCTCCTTACACCCAGACCAAGCGCGCATACGGCTCTTTACGCCTTCAACCACTTCCCCTCATCCTATCACAACAGACCCCGATAAAGTGCCTGGCACCTTCCTTCTCCCACCCAGGGCGCACGCAGCGTTCCGTGTGCGAAGAGCCCACTCCCCGCAGGATCTCCCGCAGCATCCTGCCAGCACCTCGAGAGCGAGGCCCAACCGAGGCCCAACCCGCCCACGGGCGCGGGGCCCTCTCCCCTCAGGAGCCCACCACCCTCCCTCCTCCAGAGCCGCGCGCCGCAGGAGCCCTTGGCCGCAGAGCCTCCCATTCCCTCCGCCCTCAAACACACCGACCCGGCCGGGCCTCACCGCTCCTTGTGCTGCAGCAGCTGCTGGAAATGCTCGGCGGAGCCCGCCGCCACCACCTGCCCCGCCGCCATGGCCGCGCCGCAGGAAGGAGGAGCGCCGCGGCGTCACGAGGGGGCGCCGGCCGCGCAGGCGCAGAGAGAACAGCGCTGCTCGCGCAGGCGCCGCCCGTCCTTCCGCGCATGCGCTGCGAGGCTGAAGCGGCGGCGGGAGGGGGCGCGTCAGTCAGAGCCGCGCCGTGCGGGCTTAAAGGGGAAGCTGCGGTTTCGCTCCGTGGTGGACACGGCCGCTGAGAGGTCTTAACATACCCTTACCCCGGTGCTGTTAGAATGATGATTAAAAATCTTCCCAGACTTTTGTTTTTTTTGTGTGTTTTTTTCTTTTTTTTTTTACCGTTTTCATAAATGCAAGATAAATTTTTAATAGGTCAATAAAGAATGCTTCGTTTGAAATACCAAAGAGCGTGGCAGGAATTAATCCAAAATAAGACAAATAAGACTCCATTATGTTACAGCCTGATCTCAAAACCAAAATAAGCACAAAACCTTCCAAAAACCAAGTTTATAAGTGCTTCTAAAGAAAAGAGAAATGGGGGTGCAATGGTAGATGCTTTCTGCAAACCCATTCTGTAAGTGCACTGCCACCGTGTGACACCAGTGGTCCCTGGAGGGAAAGGCTGAAGTCGGTGTGACAGCATGGAGCAATGTGTACTGCCTTCCCATCGCCCTCGCACCACTCTACATCACCAGTGTTCATAGAATCACAGAATGGCCTGGGTTGGAAAGAATCTCAAAGATCATTGAGTTTCAACCCCTCTGCCGTGGGCAGGTCACCAACCACTAGAGCAGGCTGCCCAGAGCACATCCAGCCTTGCCTTGAGTGCCTCCAGGGATGGGGCATCCACAGCCTCTCTGAGCAACCTGTTCAGTGCATCACCGCCCTCTGTGTGAAACACTGCCTCCTCACATCCAACCTCAATCTCCCCTTTCTTAGTTTAAAACTATTCCCCCTTGTCCTATCGCTATCAACCCATGTCAGCAGTAATTCCCCCTGCTGTTTATATGCTCCCTTCAAGTACTGGAAGGCCGCAATGAGTTCTCCCCGGATCCTTCTCTTCTCCAATCTGAATACACCCAGTTCCCTCAACCTTTCCTCGTAGGAGAGGTGTTCCAGCCCTCTGATCATCTTTGTGGACCTCCTCTGGACCCGTTCCAAAAGCTCTGCATCTTTCCTATACTGGGGTCCCCAGGCCTGGATGCAGTNCTTCAAGTACTGGAAGGCCGCAATGAGTTCTCCCCGGATCCTTCTCTTCTCCAATCTGAATACACCCAGTTCCCTCAACCTTTCCTCGTAGGAGAGGTGTTCCAGCCCTCTGATCATCTTTGCGGCCCTCCTCTGGACCCGTTCCAAAAGCTCTGCATCTTTCCTATACTGGGGTCCCCAGGCCTGGATGCAGTACTCCAGATGCAGCTGAGTAGTTCAAGTAGTTCAACAACATTTCAACAGTGTTTGAAAAGCAGAAAGGAGAGGATGTACCTGGAAATGTTTTCAAATGGAAAATTTTTGATAAAGCTGTTTTTGCTCTTTATATGTTTGATGTCCGTTAATGGACTACATTACCAAAGAGGAAAAAAAAAAAGAAAAAAAAAGGAGAAGAAAGGGGGCTTAAAGAAATTAAAGTTATTTTTACAAAATTCTGGAAAATAAAAAGCATATATATCATTTTCAGGGGGAGCAGTGGTAGGACAAGAAGGAATGGCTTTGAAGTAACAGAGAAGCAGGCTGGATGTGTGGAGGCAGTTCTGCATGCAGAATGTGCTGCCCATCCCAGCAGTGCCCCAGGACAGGGCTGGGCCCTGGGCAGCCGGAGCTGGGGGGCACCCAGACCCTGAGGAGTTGAAATATTTATGGTCATTACGGTTCCCTTCAACCCAAGCCTTTCTAGGATACTGTGATTCTAACCCACTTTTAACAAACTGAGCTATGTTTTCATGGTGAAGGAGTTCAGCTCCAGACTGCAGCCACTGTGCTGTTCAGACACTGTAGGATATGGAGTTCAGGGATAAAGCACTGCGTGGCCACAGCACAGTGACACAGCCCCATGGTAGTGACTCGCCCTGCTTCAGCTGCAGGATGTGATACTTCAAAATAAACGTCTTCCTCCGTAGCCTATGTCAACCGCAACCATGTCAGATAATTTAAAACCTCATTCTTTAATAAGGTTCGCAAGACATTTTCAAGGTTCATTTGGAAGGTAGAAACAAGGATTGCTGTTAAAAATGTATAGGCCCATTGAGACGCACGAGACCTAAATCTCCCTAACACGAGGCTATATTTCTGGGCATCCCATATGGAGTATTTGGCAGCACGGTCCCAGGGAAACCCAGGGCTTCAACGACTCCAGATTGAACAACAGGCAGCAGGCCAAATTAATCTGGCAAGCCTCCCATAGTGCCCAGTTGATCTACTGCTCACCTCAAGATGCAAAGGACTTGATTACAGAGGCGATATGCAAGTCTGGGGACTGCAAAAAGGAGAGATTCAGCATGCCTGGGGGGCACAATGCAGTGCCCACCACGTTGCTGGCCCCGCCTGAGGAAGCTGGTTTACAAAAGAATCGCTTGTTGGCTTCACATTTACTAATTACCTTATTTCAGAGCCCCTGTGAAGTACTGAAAGGGATATTCCTTCCAGACACAGGTTTTATTCTATTAAATTCAAGTTGGGAATTCCCTGTAAAATATTGAAGTGTTTTTTACACAATTCACACCATTTTATGCACAGCAAAAGGAGTTACTGGTGCTTTGCACGGTGTTCTTGAGCCTAGGCACTATGTTCCTGATGCTTAGACATAACAGTAGGAAGACTACATCACCCCACTCTGAAGAAAATAAAGCAGTTGGAAGTTGCTAAGTATTCAGAATATATATAGGCACTGTTTCTGTGTAGAAATAGCCTCTATTGGTATATGTACAGTGTAAAATAAAAATAAATAGCTTTAAAACAGGAGCCAGGCATAGGACACCGGAAGTGCTAAGATTGGATATTGTAATAGAGCCTGAAAAAGTATTTAATGATACGCAAAGATATGGCCCGGCATTACACTGGGACTTGTGGCTGCATGACACATGGCACAAAAAAATGGTCTGGAACAATCACAGGATGTATATAGGTTTGAGAGATGAAGAGATGCTGTAGTACAGTACAGCTGAGGTCTGCACTGAAGGCCTGAGGACATGGTTAGCTTTGGACAAATGGAGGAAAGAACACGCCTGTAACCACAGTGGGTGTTTCTGTCGCAGTCCTCAGCAAGGTGTGAGAAGGAAGGGGCAGGAGGTGTGAAACGTCTGTGACTGCTGAATCTATTTACTAAGAGGAAACACGAACACAAGAAAACACTTCTCCCTGTGAGCAACGTGACACGCTGGAGCAGACTGAACATTTTTTTATTCTGGAAAGTATCTTTGGAGGGAGCGAAGTGCGTAATATTAATTCCTTCCAAGCGGGTACCACTTAGCTCTGCACTCTGTGTGTCAGAAGAGGATTTTCTAATGCAGCTTTGATAGATGCGTCGCAGAGTGCCTGGGTTTTTATAGTGTGTCCCATTGTTCTAAGCACACCAGTGTACAACGGGAAGCCAGACTGCGACACCAGCTCTACTGGCAAGGAATGTAAGCAGACTCTGGGGGTGGAATTGGAAGGGGGCTTTGAAATAATTAAATAAATCTGATCTGATGTGAATGGATTTGGGCTCGGTTCAAACTCGGGAATGAGTTATGCTTCAGATGTTGTGCAAACTGGATTACCCAGAGTTAGGGTTATTTTTCTATCAGGCATGTTGATTGCTAAATTAAAAAAAAAAAAAAAAAAGAGAGAGAAGAATCAGTGGATTAATTTTTTTGTGGTACACCCTCAGGCTCAAAGAATGTGACAGAGCATATAGTGTAAGCACAACTGGATCCCTGGTGCAGAATGAGCGCTGAAAGGAATGCCAGGGATAGCCTGTCAATGCAAATAGCCTGATTTAGCAGAGCAGAACAGACAAGTGGTGTATTAGATGTTCCCGACTGTGGATTTAAGCCCGTGCTGGTCTCAAGGCCCACCGAAAAAAACCTGAAACCAAGACTAATGTTATCTGTGACACGCAGCGCCGGGGAGTGACGAGCTCTGTCAGACTCTGCTCAGTCACACTTCCTCCCATGCATTTTGTTCTGTCCCTTTTGGTGGGAGACACCTTTACTTCATTAAGAAGGAAGTCATCCTGCAGAACAGAATCTTCTGCTAGTGGTTTTCAGAGTAACTCCGACACAACTCTTGCTATTTGGGATCAGGCGTGCTCTGAAGGGCCGCGTCCCATGCTCAGGGCTTTGGTGTCCTGCTGCCCTGGGAGGGAATTTGCAGGTGATCCTCGAAAGCTTCTGAATGATTCTGTTTAGAAAGCGGACGTGTCTGCATTGAAACCCGAGTACTTCGCTGTGCCTCAATGCAAAATAATCACAGAAAGAAGCAGTTTTCAAACTGCGCGCACTTCACAAGCATCGGGGAGGTAATAATACAGACAGAAGCGACTTTACAGAACTTGAGATTTTGCACAGCAATTCTACGTCCTTAGCTTCACTGTGTAAACAATACCCGCTTCGCTTATTTAAAGCGGTAGAATATAAAGAACAGCACTGATGGTTACGTTCAAGAAAGAAAACAAACCCGATCCTCCCCTGGCGCACCGTGAGCCCATCCCCTCTCGTCCTGCCGCAGTTACAGCGAGCAGAGGCCGACCCCCACCGCACCACGTCCTCCCTTACGGGACAGCACACACCCGCGAGCTCTCAGCCCCCCTCCTCCAAACCCACCGAGCCCGGCTCCCGCAGCCGCTCCCCGTAGCGCAGTCCCGGTAACGCCTTCCGCGGGATCCCCATATCCACAGCGGCAACGCCCGCCCCGAGCGCAGCGGGCNGAGTGCCGCGCGTCGGGCGGGAGATGGCGGCCCCGGGCGGGCTCGGGTCCCCCTGGCGGCGGCGGCGGGAGGAGCCCGCGGAGCGGCGCTGTGTGCGGGAGGGGCGGCGCGGTGCTGCCCCGTGCCCGGGGCTGCGCGCTGCGCTTCGGGGTTCATAATAGCCGAGCGTTTGTTCGGCCCTTCGCGAGCCGCTGCCGGGCCTGGAGGCCGCTCTGAACGCGTTGCAGGAACCTCCTGCAGGATGGAGCCCCTCGCTGGCGGTGCTTGGGCCTTTGGAGGCGGTGCTGAGTGGGGCACAGCGGTCGGACTCGGGATCCCTGGTCCCCCCCGGGAACACCAGTCCGGTTTTGCTGTTCGTAAGAAGCAACGTCGCTGCGAGGCCTTCATCCTAACAGCAAATGCACGTGCTTTTCCAGGACTCGCGGGCTGGGAGAGAGAGTGACAGAACATCTGCTCTGCGAGCAGCTCTGTTTTCTGCCTGCTCACACGCTGTGAATTGCTGTCTCTTGTCTCGAGCTATGTTTCAAGCCGGAGATGATGTACCACAATCACTCCCTAACAAAATTAGTCGTTTTGACGCAATGCGTGGCTGCCTTTTGAGTAGCTCGCTCATTGATCCTTATTAATCACAGGCACTTGGAGTCCTGCGCTAAGTGTGTTCTGTTCACAGGCAGGATTGATGTATCGATCGCTTCTTTCCTAAGAGAGAACTCCAGGAGCGAAGCCCTCCCTGAAGCCAGCACCGCTCGCAGCTCCCACACACTGTCTGGGCATCGCTATGATAAGATTGTCAGCCAGCTGTGTGCTGGATTCCCGTCCCTGCTGCTGAATGTCTTAAACTCCCCCAAAACGGTGCTTTGAATTTATTTTTAATAAGCCAAATTTCTTCTGATACGTGGCAGTAAATCGTTTTCTCCTCTTTTCCTTCATCTCACACGCCGTGCCAGCTCTGCTGCTGCAGCACTACACTCTAGCTTTCAATAAAGGACGAGTTGTGCTGCGACAAAGGGAAGAGAAAGTTTTCCCAGCGGAAAGCAATCTGTCTTTAGAGGACCTCCTCAGACTTTTTATTATTATATTATTCACTTTCTCAGTACAATACATTTCACTTTTTGATTTGCTTTCCGTCCAAATATCCCGTATTCCTTGATAGTGTTCTCCTTTCAACTGTTTTCCACTGAGGTTCCTGTTGTATTGCTCCATTTCATTTTTACGTAAGGTATTCACATTTTAAAGTTAGTTTCCATGCTCAAGCAGCCTGTCAGTTCGGTGGCAATGCCTCTCCCACCTGTGAAATCATACACTTGTGAAAAAGGCAGAATGTTGTTACTCCTTAAGAAAAGTTTGCTCAGAAAGTTATTTCAAAAGCCACATGCTTTTGAAATCTCAGTCAGAGCCAGACCCTGAAACAGCTGCATCACTTCTGACATTTCTCATTGTTCTGTTAATGTGCTGCTGCAGTCTCAAGGAGCATCCCGGTGCAGTCACAGGCTGAGGGCAGTTCCCTTCTCAGGATTTCTGTTCAGAGCCTGCCTCATACCTGCCCCTTACCCTCCCGTGTTCCTGACGTGGTTCACACAGTGAGGCACTGTCTCTGCACAGCCCCAGTCTTACACTGGGATGCCAGCGACTGTGAGAAAGGCATCCTGGCTCAGCACAACCCGTTCTCCAAAGGTGAAAATCCAAAAGTTGCTCTATTGCAGGTAACAGTTCAGGTGAGAAGCAGGAAGCTGGCTGTTTGCATAGCAGAGGGAAGCTGTAAGGAGGTGACAGTTTGCAGAAAAAGACACAAACAAATCATTACAAAAGATGTCTTCATAACTGTCTGACTTGGCTGCAGGGTTTTCCTTCCGTTTCCGTGATTTAATTAGGTGTTTCACAGAACTTCCCATGATCTGCTCCTTTGATAAGCCCCATCCCAAATTAGACACTAATGGAGGGTGACGGATCCTCTTTTCCCAGCGGCGTTCTCTCCCCGGTTTCTGTGGCTGAGGCACAGAGATGTGTATTGAGATCCACACCTCTCCCTGCTCACCCAGCGCCAGGCACGGCGTCCCATGCAGAGTGGCTGTGCTCTGGCCTAGTGCCTGACTCGCCATGCTTACTGTTCTTCCAAGTGAATGTAAGATCCCTGTCAGTCCTAAACAAATCCTGCAGGCCTGTATCCAGCAGCCCACGCTTTGCAAAGACACACACATATCCCTTTTGATTCTTTCAGAAGCGAGTGTGCAAGCCGTTGGAAGCCGTTCCAAATGAGGTCGATGCTCGCCTCATTGACTGCGCTATGGAGCTGGATTCTAAACAGAAAGTCTCCTCTGGTTGTGCTCCTTGGGCTACAAAGGCAAAGCAGAACTCAGTGGTATGTTTACACCGTCAGTGTATCTATTTATTAGGACACATTTTAAGTCAGTTTTATAATCAAATTGCTAATAATTTATTTTTTTTTAACGGTTCTGTACATGTTTTTGTTAATTAGATTTTTGAAAACCAAGGAAGCAGAGGTACTGCCCAGCCTTGCCCGAGATGTATTGCTGGAGAATCTGTAAGTATATTAACCTTTTTCTGTGGCATAAAAGGTAGACTTGTTCTTAAGTATTAGATCCATAAAACATAAAGTTAATAAAAACCACAGTTACGTTTCTCAGGTATAAAGCATGTAAATAAACAAAGGCAGATTGATTTAGCATTTCTGAGGTATGCCAGCAGAGTACAAACTAATATGTTTTCAGCAGCAGCTGGGAAATATGGAGACTGCAGGCACATTTTTCACATTCACACTAAAAAGCAGAGTTTAGGAAGCAAACAGTAGCATACAGCTTCCTCTGCCCCATTAGTACACCTTCCCTGATTTACAGAATCATAACAGAGTACTCAAGAATCTCATTCTCGTTCTTATTTTTCCCTCTATCACGATAGTTGCTTTCCAGAGAGCACGCATTCACCATACCATCTTGCACTGTAGACATTCTGGACCCAGTTTTAAACAAGCTGGCTGAAGAATGAGTTGCCTCAGAGCTCAGCACGGTCAGCTTGCTGTTTCAGAAAGGCAGAGCAAGTCTTTGGACAGCTGAGCAGTGCTGACTTCTGAGCCAGCTTGATAGGCAAAGTAAGCTGGGTAAAACCAGCTTCTGGATTTGTGTAGGCTGCAGTCAGCAGCTGCAATTTGGCACAGCGTAGTATGCCATAATACTGCAGTGGTAGTGCTAAAAGGTGATGGTTATCTTAAGCACTTTCTTTTTTACCCTGCACTAAAGGCTGAACTCTCAAGAGAAAATGGCTGGGAGCACTGACAGAGGTTACGGTGCTCCTCCAGTTTTGTTTTTCATGCAGATATTCCAACCAAAGTCTCAGAAGTCTCTTAAGTGTATGGGAGCTGGAGCAGCATTTACTGTGTTAACTTCTGCCTGTCTCTTAAAATAAAATCGAAAGCAGATCCAGGACTGGCTTTAGGAGTAGTTGTTATGAACAGAAATCAGTATGACCAAATTTGTTGATTGCCAAGTTAGAACTTTTGGGTATGTGACTGAGGAGGCACAGAGACCTTGAAGAAGATGTTGGAATGAAAACCCAAACTGGCACATGACAAACTCGGCTTTGTTATGTTACAGACCTACAGTGCCAACGTTAGAGTTTGTAAAGTTCCTCTGTGTTGATGACCTTTGAATTCTGGAAGATTATCACCACTTTCATGTAACGTGAATATAAATACTGCAATTCCATAAGACTGCTTCTGTTTTAAGTCAGAACATCATGATGCTTTTTTTCCTGAGATGTAGTATCGATCTTGAAATCAAAATTAGGAACCCTTAGGATGTATAATTCACATCCTCAGAAAGCATTCATTTGATTGGCTGTAAGAACTGAAGGAGGCAGTCTGCTAACTGTACTCAAGGAGAATTGGAATCTCAAAAGTAAAGAATTTTCCTACTGAACTGTCCTGTGCTGTCAATATAGTGACTCAAGTCAGTGTTAGAAACATCTGGAGCTTTTGTGTAGCTATTTGCTAGACTTCTTGCTGAATTAGACTCATATCAGGAGTTGAAATAGAAGCTGCTTTGCTCAAAGTAGGCTGACCTGAAGTATGACTGACTCAGAGGAAATCCTGTTTTCCTTGACGTTCCCTGTAGTGGTGACAAAGTTTATCCACATCTGTTGCATGAAGTCAAATACTAATTAGAGTTTAAGGAGCAAGATGCAGTGTTTGGTAATGGATTAATCAAGTTAGCGCTCGTATTCAGTTCTCCATTATTCGAATCGTGGCCCTGGAACAATCTGGATGAAAGAGATGTGTGACTGCCTTTGCCCCAGTGGGTTGCTTTTGCAGAGGGGAGGGATTCTTTTTGACTCTCAGTTGCAGTCAGCAGGCTTTGTTAGTTTAGACATAATGCCAAACACAAAGACCAGGCCAGAGCAACTGGACTTGTGTTCTAGTGCAGCTGAATGCATGCTGTGCTGAGCTCGTCATGCTGTCCTGATAGAAGCTGGCTCATGTGAGAGTCCTTGCATCCACAGCACAATTCATCCACAGCTCCTCTAACTGTGGGTGAACTGATGGTACAGATTTGTTAGCTGTGTTCCCTTCAGCCGCACCGGAGCAGATAACAGTTGCACTTTGAAAATGTAGTAGGACTTACATTGGTAATGTGTTCATTCTTAAAATAATAAAACCCTATATTGAGAATAAAATGTGTGGCAAGCTGATAATTTTCCTCAGAATTAAAATTTCACCTCAGGAAAATGAGGTTGTCCCAATGAATAAGATGCATCATGGAAGTCCTTCAGAACAGCTGAAACATCCCTGAGGGCAGAGCCTCCAGGTAGCAAAATAAATCATATTGGAGTGCTTATTCGTAGTAATAATGATAAAATTCTCAAAGAAACTGTATACTACATCCAAAAAACATGACACATCCAAGCTGGAGTAGGGCAGACAGAAGGCAGATGGGGCTGGGACGGTTCGTCTTGGCTGTGGTAGTCTTCTCAGCACTGGACTTTGAATGAGGAACGTCATTCATGTCAGCTTTCCTGAACACGTTTAATTCTTAGTTTCTACACCACGTGCTGTGATTTTCAAAGTGTATTCAAAGGGAATATCACTTTTCAGCTTGCTCTCTTAACACTGAGGCCTGTTTTCATGGGCATGATCACTACCACACGTTTCAGAAGGAGCAGCAGAAGTGCATGGAGCCACAGTGTGAGATGAGATACCAAATTTGCAGGTTCTTTAACCTTTGTCCTCCAGTTCTTTGGGAAAGGAGGGAGCACTTGAGGTGCTGTTAGCAGAGCTGTCTGTTTCTTTTACAGTCATGTTTGAAAACAGATACTGAGAAAAGGCGTCAGGTTTTGATAATTCTGTCACATACCATTTTGTCATTTCAGGGACACTTCAGTCACATCCTGGGCTGCTAGAGATGGAGAGACTGCAGATGAGCAATGCTGCTTTCCCTGTTAGGTTCTAGAAATGCACCTGTGAGCAGTGTACAGCTGGAGTATGTTCACTCATGGCAAACTGTTGAGCACGCCGCTCTGTGTTCCTCCTCCACCACACAACTGGATGCCACTCTTTTTACACTTGAAAAGAATGCTTTTGTTTCTAAGGTATCTCATAAGTATGAAAAAATACATATTTGATTCAATTTTTTGAAGTAGTTAAGCTGATTTGGCCTTTGGCCCAGTCTTCACCTGGCTCTGGAACAAAGGTCATGCTGATACAAGATATTTCACTGTCTCACTTGGGCCCTTCTGGGCAGCCTGCTCTAGTGGTGGGAGATCCTGCCCATGGCAGGGGGGTTGAAACAAGATCATCTTTGAGGTCTTTTTCGACCCAGGACATTTTCTCTTCTCTTCTCTTCTCTNGGGAGGACTCTTCAGTTCTAGACAGAGAGCTGGTCAGTTTTGCAGCTGTGCAAAGGCCAGTAAAATCCCTATTGAAACTTGTTTAAAATCCAGAACATGCACCCAATTCAGTATCTTTCCTACATGCCAAACTCTTACTTGATTTACAATTTGTGAATGTGACAGATAACTGTCAACAAAGAAAATCAGTGTTATTTGAACAGCATTTTGATGCAAAGGTGAGTGGTGCTTCAGGTCTATGCAGTCCTCAAGTTGCTGACAATACCACCTGGCACTCTGGGATTCCCTCTTTCCAGCTGTTGTGATACAGAACAAGTCAGCTTGTTACCCAACTTGATTTTATTGGCCTGCCACAAATAATGTAATCAACATTTGGGCAGTCTGCAGATGTTTTAACACCTGCAGATTTTTGGATTCTTAAGGTATCCAAGTTGTGTTATTTGGATGTGACACTTCAGTGGCTGCTCTGGCAGGGAGCTGGCTGCTGTTCAGATTGGAATAGCAATGTGATTTACCCTCTGCATTAGATGGAGATTGCTGTGACCTGCCAAAGTTCAGGAGGAAAGCAGTCTCCACTGTGAGGAGAAGTGTGCCCTGGTCCCAGGGGCAGGATTCTGCCCAGCAGCAGCAAGGCAGGCAGAACGACCTCCAGCCCCTCCTGCTAAGGGGGCAAGCACTGCTCAGTGTGGGTTGAAACGAGAGCTCTAAAGTTGCAAAAATCTAGTAACAGGCTTTTAAAGGTTACTATCCCAGTGGTGTTTATCGCACTGTGAAATGCTTAGACAAAGCTTTTTGTAGTCCTAGAACGCTTCCCATATTGTGTGTGGAGTTGTAGCTAGCACTGAGTTGACTTTTATTAACAAGATACTCTTCCTGAGCAGATGAATGTCATATAAATACTGAATTCTCTTAAGCAACAGATATGGAAATGAGTTTATTAAGCAGAGCTGCACTAAATTGCTATCCAGAAATTTTGGTTAGGAAAGGATTAATTTGCTCCAAGCCCATACAAATTTTAGATCCTTTGAAAATTAATCTTTGCAAAGCAGGATTGGATCTCCAGACCACCCCTGACCCCTACGACTGTGGTTCTGCCAGTTCATTCAAACCAGTATTTCTGTCAGTGACAGAAGCAGTACAATCTGTTCAAAGATCAGGTGCTTGTAAAATTTGTACTGGCCATGTTACCTTGAAGGTAAGAAGCTCATCTTGAGCTCTCCAGCTCCTAGTGCAGCTTGATACAAGCAATAGTATCTGTCCAAGCTAGAGAGGAACATATACTCAGTTGAAATGATGGTAGTGATGAGCACATTCCCATATGCTGATAAGAGAAAAAAGATGGCTACACTTCAGCTTCTGTGCTGTAAAAACTGAAATAGTTACTCTGAATGTAAAAGGCCGGGAGGTATCTGAAAGTTTAGTCACTGCAAAATGACTCAAAACCTGTAGGGTTTCACTGAGTTGAATGCTTGGAAGTAGCTGTTAGCAGAACAGTTTATCATCAAAACATAAGAAATCTGAAGGAGAGAAATTACACTTGGACTTGTATGTGGAGGAGTTCTCCACTAGAATATATCAGACCAAAGAAGCACAGCGTTGTTTTTAAAATACAGGGAATACCCTATGAGTCACCAGACAGAGAGGATGATTTTCCATTTAAATAATTCAGTTTTCATCCTGTAAAGAATTCACAGATACCAGTGCATATATTTCTTCTGCTGGCTAAGAGCCTGACTGTATTTTAGTCTAGGATAGCGTACAGTCAGCATGAGATCTAATTGATTTTCCTTATGATCCTTGCGGCTCCTCTCATGCTCTTTCTCTTCTCCTTTCAGAGCAGCCATTGCTTGGTTTTTGTAAGGTACCCCTGTATATAAATCACAGGATTGGTCACAATTCCTGGCTACATTACAGGGGCCTGATGAAGTCATACTCTGCTCGATTTTAATGTAATTTTTTTCATACCAGTCTTCTCATTGTTACTGTGCACTGTGCACATATTTTATTACTCTGCCCACAGTGACTCTCAGCTCTGTCCTTGGAGATTACTGCATCTCTACAGCTCAAGAAAGTAGGAGAACTTTATACTGCTGTAACCCACAGTGTGAACGTGGGCCTGTGCTACCTTCTTTGCACTGTTATAAATGTCATGCTGCATTTTGTACCAGATCTAATTGATCAGTACTTAGGTTACTCCTGTGAATAGTTCCCATATCCAAATGCTGTACTTAACTGTGGAAAGTAAACGTGAGTTGGATTGTCCCAGGAAAGCTCTGTTGCCCTGCCAGTTTTATCTGTTCTGAGAATGAATGGGTTTCAATGTAGCCTGGCAGGTGGAAAGGCAGCTCCCCTCACTTCCAGTTCATCCCAGTTAGTGTAGCTATACTGAGTGTTGTCAATATGTTACTACAGAGAAGGAATGAAGGAACACTTGGCAGTTGCCATCTTCGCTGCATCATAGCAATTTTATAAGGAAGAATGAGCATAAAAAATACTTCTGACCCAGAAATGCAATGCCTTTCTTCCTTAGCAAAGATTTCTAAGAAATCTCTATCTTTCTCATCCTTTTGATTCGATGAGAGTTTTAATCTCTGCATTCCTACCACGTCCATTTCCAGAATAGCTTTCCCTAGCTGCTTACCTGCAAGAGCAGTGGGCTGGGAGCACCCAGCACCTTGTGCCCAGCAGCAGGTGGGCAGATGGGGAGAGGCTGAGAAGCAGGACAGGCACTGAATGGAAACACTTCTTGCAACGGGGAGAGCAATCTTTGGTAGCGTGTTCTGTTCCAGCAGTCCTGTTCTCATCTCACAGCTCAGTCTTGAATGTCACGTGTCACAAAAATGATTGCTACACTGATAGTTTCCAACAGTATCTGTACCATCATGCTTGTTAATACAGAAACGTTTTGGGCATCAGGAGAGTGTCATACCTGAGTTTTCCTTTTGAAGTGACCATTGGCGTCGTCTCCAATCAAGAAGTTTTTTCTATGTGTGGCTGAAGTCTATGAAGATTATCTGGTTTTGCTCGCAGCTCCCTCTTTTGGGTAGTCCTTGAGTTGGCTTAGGATTAAAACAAAAAATCAACAGCAAACCGCTGGGGTTTGCAGTCTGTGCCAGGAGGCAGAACTGCACTGTACCTTTTTTTCAGCGTTCTGCACTCTTCCTCATTGCGTGAGGCTGTAAGTCCTAAAAAAAAGCATGGAGAGATTTTGATCAGGTATTCTGGATAGGTGTCCATTTCAGCCAGGTTCTGCCTCAGGTACCCAGAAGTGAGTCATAGAATCACAGAATCACTCAGGTTGGAAAAAACTTTAAAGATCATTGAGTCCAACCACGACCCAACCATACTGCCCCCACTCTAACAGCCCTCTGCTAAATCATGGCCCTGAGCTCCACATCCAAATGGTATTTAAACACATCCAGGGATGGTGACTGCACCACCTCCCTGCAGAGCCCATCCCAGTGCTTAACGACCCTTTCTGTCAAGACGTGCTTCCTGATATCCAACCTAAACTTTGGTGCAGCTTAAAGCCATTTCCATTTCCCCTCATCCTGTCCTGAAGTGACAGATGTTGCTCACTTGGTGGTCCTGAGTTTCATGCAGTCTCTCATTTGCTCCTCTGCTCTCACCCAAGGGTTGCAGGACTTACTGCTGCTCAGGGCTGGGTCTGCACTGCCCGCAAACACCATCTAACACTGAGAGCCCTATTGTGTTCGCAAAGAGCTGCATACACTTCTGCACAACCTTCCAAGCAAGTCTTCAGGAAGGATGTGCTAGCATGCTCCATGCTTTTTAACAGACTGAAATCAGCCACTACACAAACGGGTTGGGGCTGAAGTGGTTAAATGTAGCTAAGTCTTGCTCCAGTGGTATGTTTCGGGGTGGACACGCTGTGTTTGTGATTTGGATTTGGGCACTCAGGAGCACGCGCTGCTGCAGTGCAGATCAGGACTGGGAATGCTTCTTTAAAGCAGATTGGTGTCACATCTGCAGTGGAACCTCAGAGCTGTTTTGGTACAGCTGTGAAACCGTGTCTTACTGATAAATATGATGGATCCTTTATCTTTCTTAATGCTGTGGTTTGTATGCAAAGCAACCCGGAAGACACTTTATTTAGGTGTATATAGGAAAATAAAGTATGCGGTCAGTTTTTAACTCAGATGAATATTATATAATATTTTTAACTCTGTATTTTCTAAGTTGCTGCAAAAGCAGAAGCATTAAACATACCTTTGGCTACAGTACGAAACGGACTGGTTTTGTTACGCCATTACTGACTGAATTGCATTCAGCAGTCACTGAGGTACGGAGGGAAATGGGACAGTTCGGGTTTCTGTACTCCATAGGCTCATTTGTACAATGTATCCCACCTAGCTTCCCCTCCTGGGCCGGGTACAGGAATGGTACACAGAATGGATGCTTTGAAACAACATAATTCCTCCGCAGGTTTGGTTTAATGGAGGGTGAATAGTTTTCAGCTGATCTCCGTCTGTGCTTCCAAATTTTTGTCCTCACCGAACTGGAGCACCTTAGGATCAGACCTAAGTTCCTGTGGCTTCAGGTAGAAACACAGGTATCTGAGACCCTCGTGAATCTAAGCTCTAATCTCCGTGGACCTCATTGCTTTATGCGGACTATCACTGCTCCGTGGCTGCCTGCTTCTGGAGCAAACCCCACAGCCAGTGCTGCTGCAGCTGTAGCACAGTTGTGGTGCACACGGAGTGGTCCTTCCCAGCAGCCTGCTCTCCTTGCATGCCTGCTGTGCCCCACGTCCTGCTCGTGCCCCAGGCCATGGGCTGCTTGCTCCGTGGGTGGCTTCTGCTCCATGCAGCAGGCTGTGCTCAGTCCAAAGTGAAACCTCTCAGCTATGTACTGCACCACTGGAGGCCTTAGCAGCTGTGTCACATTGCTTGCTAGCATCTACATGACCTCAGTTTGTTTGTCTCTCAAAAGAGAGCCCGTTGTGTCGTGTTGTGAAGTCCTGTTGCTACAGACCTGAACGGGGAGCCAAGGTATGGGGCATTGGTACATAGAACCATTAATGGTGGAAAAGTACTGTGAGTCCCCCCCAGCCCAGCCCACCATGCCCACTGCCCACCTCCCTCAGTGCCACATCCCTGTGGGCCCAAACACTCCAGGGACAGGGACTCCCCTCTCTTCTATAGAGAAGAAACTTCTCCTGATACCCAACGTGGCTGCCCGTCTCAGAGCACAGCAGCTGAGACACATGTAGGATATACACCATCCTTTACAGGCCTTCCTTTACCTTGCCACTCCCACAAATACCTTCAAATACCAAAATGTGCTTGATAAATAACTACACTTAGACTTGCTTTCCTGCATTTACTACTGCTCTAGAGAAAACCTTCTCACTGTGTGCCTTGCACGAGTGTGGCCTTGGCCACACAGCACAGCACAGCACTCCTGGAAAGGTAACAGCTGTCCCCAGGAGCTCTGACACGATAAGCAAGAGGAGAAGAGTGGAGACAATTTCTTTTCTGTCTGATTTTGTCACCAGTGCCTACACACAGCTCCGTCTGCTTAGAGATGAATGCGATTTGGTTGTACATACATTTTGTATAAAGATAAGCAGATGGAACACTTAAGACGAGAGAATTAAGCCTCGTAAGGAAGTGCAAGAGCAAATGTGAAGTTGATAGGGTGGATGTATTATTAATGGAAATAATAAACGCGTTATCCTTGCTATGTAAAATTTATGTACTGAGTTTGGTTGCTTTAGAGTTCAGCGTTCACATAACTGTTTGCTGATAACTGCACGTTGACATCATCATCAAAAAGGAAGAAACCAAAGCTTTTGGTTTAGTATGTGGGAGTTTGAAGGCAATCTGCTCAGGTCCGGCCACAAAGGCAAATGTATACAACGTATACATTGAAAATGATGTTTAAAATGAGTGGTGTTATGTCAAAGTTGGGTGGGAAAGCTGTATATGTGTTCAAACAGCAGCATCTCCCCTGAGACATCGAACGTTGGTTTCTGAGAGCACAGTGTGGCAGTCTGTGTTAGCAGATGGAAGTCACACAGTAGCAGTGCTATTTTGCTTTGATTACTGGCAGTAATTATAAAATTGAGAGAGACACCTCAAGATTTCCTCACACATCAAACTGCCATTCTAGGTAACCACATAAGAGCAAGGAAGAAAAATGTGGGACTTCTTGCTCTCTTTCTCAACAGCAAAGTGATAAGAAGAATCCCAGGAAGAACAAATAGGTGTTAATTTATCTGAACCTCACCCACTGTCAAATCACAGGTCCTGCCTCCAGCATCACAAAACACATTTACCCTTTTGCAGCTATGACACACTGAGGTCTACAAGTTGCCATATGGCTGGAAAGCACTGCTCTCCATTCATCGAATCACCAAGGCTGGGAAAGTCCTCCAAGGCACTCAACCCAACTGCCCTCCTACCACTGATATTTCCCTGCTAAACCACCTCCACGCCCCTTGCTGTCATACACCACACTCTGCATCTGAGTGTGAGTTTCCAAGGAGCAGCCTTCAGAAAGCAAAGCACGCAGCTCCACGCAGTGCCACTGCCCCAGGGACACGGCTGAGCCAACACCAACATGTTCACCGTGCAGCAGCTCCTTGTTGGCTCTCAGAGTGTGATGTGTGAGCTTCTGAAGTTCCTCCTTTTAATGCCATCTGCCCGGCAGGACCGGGCGTGCTGATATTTGTGTGTGATTACAGCCTTGTTACTGAAACAATATAGAAATCACCGCATGATATTTGCTTGCAACACAGGGTGTCATTCATGAGTTATACATAAATGGCAGCTTTACATATTTAAAAGGAACATGGACTGCTTCGTATCTGAAGTATGTTTCCCAGGAGGGAACACCACCATTTGATCTATTTTTGATTAAAATGTAAAAATTAAAAATTAAATCAAATGGTAGTGTAATTCCTTCGGGAAAACATCCTTCAGTTATGAAGTATTCCCCAAAGTAACCTTGAGAATCTTACAGCTGTATTGTCTCATCCGTAGGTGGTCTTTTTATGTCTCACGTAATTAAAACGAATTGCTGTTAGAGAACCCGTAGCGCCGCGTACAGATTTATGAACCTCGAGGCACCTCTGTTCACAGCCAAGCAGTGGGATCGGCGCTGCTGCAGCCAGGCCATGGCCGGGCAGCTGCTGGGCAGCACTCCTCAGCTCTCCTGGAAGGGGAGAGCAACAAGAATGGTTGCCCAAGAGAGGCAGAGCAGCCTCGTGCTGCTGTGGAGCGCGGCCGATCCCGCACGCTGAGGTGGCTGTATATACTGAGGAACGGTCAATGCGTCGCTGGGAAAAGATTGTGAAATTGGATTTGCCAGGAAAATGTGCTCGGCGGAATGTAACGCCGCTTGTTTACAGCGAGCTGCTTGATCAGACCAGCTCAGGACACGGGAATGCATATTCGATAAGATTAGAGAGTAGCGGGGATCAGGAAAAAAAAAAAAAAGAAAAAGAGTATAGAATTTGCATTCCTGTTTCCACAGGTCTGAAGGACAAAAATGTCACTTATTTTTGCTTGGTTTGGAAGCTCGCACTCCTGCTATTGTTCTCCACCACTGTGGCTTGTGACTGCACATTCTGCTCCGGCTGCAATTAAAACTTCTGTGACAGATTTCAGTGCAAAAATGAATAGAACTGAATGGCTCAAATTTAATGTTTAAACAGAGAAAGAGGGGGGAAAAGTTATCTGACAATGAAAAGATAAAGTAAGGGTTTGACAGAGCCTTGCAGAAACATTTTGCACCAAACAGCAGGAGTGTTCCCATTTCTGTGTAATACTTGAAAGAAAATGCCTCTGATCTTTGAATTTCTTCATAGAGAGGAGTTTTTCATGTATAATCAGACTAAAACCCTCCTGTAATTGCACAGTGAGAGGCCTGTGATGTGTCAGGAAGGCCTACAGAAGCCAGGAGGCATTTCCTCACCTGTGCACTCACAGGGTGGGGCATGGCTCACTGTGCCTCCCCTTCCCCCCAGCCCTGGGCTTCTGACATTCACCTTGTCACAAGCACAGAGGATGTGCAGCGGGGTAGGGAGGCAGGGCCCTGTGCCCTGGCACCACAGGAGATCACCAACACACTGGGAGCTCTGCATCTCTCTTATGCTGGGGGCCCCAGGCCTGGATGCAGTACTGCAGATGGGGCCTCACAAGAGCTGAGTAGAGGGGGACAATCACCTCCCTCTCCCTGCTGACCACCCCTTTTTTAATGCAGCCCAGGGTGTAGTTGGCACTCCGGGCTGATATAATTGGCCAACTTTTATGAGATGTCAAAAAGCCATGAGGGAGCTCAGTATTAGCATTGGCTGCCAGGACTGGGAATTTGGGATTCTTCTTACTGCCGCTGAGATACATGGGGCAAAAGACATCGTTCCCTGCAGCAAATACCCATCCCATGCTGACACGAGCTGTTGTCTGCGGGATGGGAAAACTTGGGAAGTGAGGATCTGCTTTAAACATCACTCTGATGTGTAAGAGATGCTTATTTCAAAATGAGCAAAACGAGGCATCTGTATTAATAGCAGTGACTCTGGATACTGCCACGATGACAGTACTGGAGCGGAGCAGAATCAATATCTCCCATGATTGTAGGTTGAAAACAGTGAATGTCTGGCTTTGCCATCACTGAGTCTTCAATAATTCAGAATCTGTAGTAGATGCTGCATAGCACACATCCAAACACAAAGGGAAAGACACACAGCAGAAATTTTATAGAATTTCATAGAGTAATGAATTCCAAGCAGAATGATCCATTTGGAGTTCACTACTCTTGGTCTGGGCAGATTCAAGCACAGGATGGGTTTAACTTTGGAATCCCAGAAGCCCTCTGAGTTCCCCAAGTCCAACCCCAACCCATCCCACCATGCCCACTGCCAAGTCCCTCAGTGTCACAGCCCCACGTGCCATATCTGCTTTGTCTTGGAAGGGAACTGGTGGCACAGCAAAGCTTCATGGCCAGACAGGTTTTGAAGAGCAGATGATCCAACAGCAGTGTGAATAAATAAGAAAGTAACTGGGATTACAGATCACACTGCCTTTCTGGAAAGGACTGGCCTCCTGCATGCTGCCTGATTCGTGGCTGTAAATGTGTTACAAACTTCGGATCATTTACAAAATAATAGAACACTATAAGATCGCTTTATGTAAATGCCATTTTAATGTTCTAACTTCATTAATTATCTAAACGGACACCATCTTGGGAGCAGATAAACTACTGACACAATTCTGTAGCTGTTTTTTGCCAGCAGGATTTCCTTTGAAGTTGATGGCAGCTGTGTAAGCGGACGTGAGTGGCAGGGCTGAGCCTTGACGTGGCTTTCAGAAGAGAAAAGCAACAGCAGAAGGCACAACAGCCCGCTCCCGTGTCACCGTGGGCTGCCCCTGAGTGGTGTGCTCACATCAGGGCAGCTGGGTGCAGGGCCACAGCCCCATACAAGCATCATGGCAGCAGCTGGACCCTACCACTAGGAGCCCGGCTTCATAGAACCACAGAATGGCTTTGGTTGGAAGAGATCCTGGTGGCCTTCCAGTTGTAACCCCCCGCCACGAGCAGTGCTGCCTCCCACTGCCTCAGGCTGCCCGTGGCCTGTAGAGGACCATCGACCTTCTGGGGCATGCATGGTATGTCTCAAACACTTGCAATACAGAACCGTTGCCACCCAGCTTTGCCTGTTGCACTGCAAA
Source organism: Odontophorus gujanensis (assembly GCA_013399175.1). Lineage (NCBI taxonomy): Eukaryota > Metazoa > Chordata > Aves > Galliformes > Odontophoridae > Odontophorus > Odontophorus gujanensis. The sequence continues at coordinate 547,761 of VXAB01005340.1, forward strand.
CCAGCACCAGAGGCTCTCCACCTCACCTGGAATGTTGTCCCATAAACACTCACGTGTTGCACATAAACACTCATATTAAAAGGAATTCATTAATAACTCACACTGAGTTTCTGCAGTGCAAAAAGATGAAAATCAATGCCTCCGATGAAGGAGTGGAGTTCGGTATTGCCATCTCCAGCCCAACCAGCAGTACGTCTGCTAATACTCCCCTCAGAGCTCATCAGCTGAGACAACAGATTTCAAAGTATGGATTCTGGCAGCACACAGGCCCAGGGCCATTCAGCACATTATACAGTTCCCCGTCTGTTTTATGAAAGGTGGGGATGTATAGTACAGTAGTTCTCCAGCTATAATTTTCATTAATAATCTGATCCTCGTCTTTAGATTATTTTAGTAATTACTCCCCATAAAAAGCCACTGAGTATGATTACAAACATGTCTTTGTTTTGATTGCCTCCTTTTGTGCTGAACACCAGATGTTCGAAGTTCTTGACTTTGTTTAACAACACCAATAATGTTCACCAAGGTTTCCAAACGCTCCGCTCGGACCCTGTGAGTATACAGCCTAACAGCCCAGCACTCCAATAAACTAGCCTGCAAACTGTTTAAAGTTCAGAAATTAAACCTCATTTGCATACAGAGAGATGCATCAAAAGAGCATTAAGGGCCCAATTCTTCTCTTTGGAAGATCTGGGCACTGGCGCACCCAGTTCCCAACCACCCCAAGTATCTGTCCTCCAGCACGCACAGCCCCAGGATGTCACGTTCTGTTGTACCAAGAGGGAAACTGCAACCTTTGGCCATCAGCTGCAGCAGTTGGGCTCAACCAGAGAGTGCTGCTGGCACGGGGCCCCCAGCAGTGCAACAGCCCACTGACGTGGCAAAGGGACACGGTTTGGTGGGCACAGCGGGGATGGGTTTGGGTACAGACTTGGTGGTCTTAGATATCTTTTCCACTGTGTAGTCCTTGTTTGGCAAATATTATATATATATATATCATTGGATTTGTTAACAAGGTAATTTTGGCTCCGTTACCTTACCAGAAAGAGCAAGCCTTTGTTTGAAAACGGAACTAGTACAAACACAAAGCAAACGTTAAAAATCAATTGCTGCCCATGTCTTCTGCCACGGCTCCCCACTTCCCCACTTTGTGATTTAAGTCATGATTAAAAGCAGTTACTTGACTCGCTGATTTAAATCAATCCACACCATCTCTCTCAGATCATCTCAGGCAGTTAAATAAGAGAAGAGAGTGTCATCAATAACCCATCTGTGTCACAGATGAGAAAACCATCCCCTCGGGACTGCTATCCCCCATCTTTCATGTTCTGATCCCAAGATTCCCAGGGAGTGGCCCAGGCCACGGGGAGCAGCCCTGAGCTGTGAGCCCTTCAGGGGAGAGAGACAAGGCACAAGCAGCCAGAGTGCACCGAGGGCTGCCAATTAGTGCACCCTAATTAGGTTCAAGCACATCCTTAAGCTGCACGGGCATAAGTTATGAGTTCAATGCAAATTATGGCTGACACCTCCCCTTCCTTTGGAGAAGCATCTCCAAACAGAGCAACAGCCAATGCTCCTCCTGAGGATGCACAGAGCCACGAGGTCCCCGAGCACTTGTATTATATGGAGGTGACAAAACCCACAACCCAACAGAACCAGCAGCAGAGAGCCATGCAGGGCAGCCCAGGCACGCCCCGTTCTGCTGCAGCTCCCTGTTGCCTGCTTGCCCTTAGCAATTCTGCCCTCCCCCAGGAACACCCTCCAGACCTCCAGATGTCTGTGTGTCGTGCAGGAAGCCGGGAAACAAATTCCTCCTATTTTTCCTGCTGGTAATTAGAAATGTAGGAAGAGCACATTGTTTAACAGGCAAAGAAGCCACTGAAGATGTTTCACATGCAATTACAGCTGCTCAGTGCCTGAAATAGGCAATAAACATTGAATATTTTAAGTCTTTCAGATTACTCCTTGTTGCTACGAGATCAGCCCTTGCAAAATAAAACTAAAAAGGTTTGAAATAAAGAAAGCACAAGTTGAAATAACAGTTAAAACTGGGACAAACTTCTGATCCAACATCCAGCATGACTGTCAAGCCAAGGCAAGGCCATCTCACCTAAAACACCTATTCCAGTTTCTGCTTTCTCCCCCAGTTTTAACTTTGGTGTGGGTCCCTGGTTCATTCCTGCTCCTCCTCTTCCCATTAATTTCTGTACGTGCTTGAGCAATCCTACCCTGACAGCAGGGATGGCTTAGGTAGCTTCAGGAGTCTTTTCCAGCATTAATTGTTATGATTTCAGAGCCCCAGCGGGTCAAGTCTTGGGGAAGGGGAATTTGTTACGAAGTTTGTAAGGAAAATGAGAACATTCAGTACTGCAGATGTGCTGAGCTCCAGCACAAGGGCAGTGCTGCAGACACACAGGAGGAGGGCTGCACGTTTCCAGCTGTGGCACCCACATGGATTCAAAGGTTACAAGCTGCAGAAGTTCAGAAGCAACCAAATCAATACCCAGAACCACACAACTGCTTTGCAAAAGCACATCCTCAGGTTCAGTGTTTGCTGGGGATAAGAGCTTTATGGGCCCTGCAGCCCCTCCAAGGCTCCCCAGCTATCAATACACTTTCTTTTTAATGAAGGATCTCGCTGCTGAGGATCCCTTTGACCAAAAGATTGCCCAGAGTGTTAACAACGATGCCCATCTCTCCATGGCACTCAGTGTCACCAGTGCCCGTGGAGAGGCTGCAGGAAATCTGCCCCACATCCCTTCTCTCTGAGGTTGGGATGGCAGCAGTGCCACAAGGCAGTGCCCACGGCAGCTTCACCCACTGCCTGCAGGCAGTGCCCCAAGGAACGTGGGCAATCCCCACGCACGGCCAAGGCTGCATCATGCCAGGCTCCTCAGCCAGCACATAGCTCACAGCAGGTGTGAGTACCCCGAGCAGGGCTGGCATTAAAGATCCATCTCAATTTCATTACTCTGAAGCAGAAACGAACTGCAAACATGCAGCCTGAGCACGTGCATTTGCTGTTTTCATTGTCTCCTCTGCTGCACTCCATCCAGCTCAGGTGTGCACCCAGCTGTACCTGGCAGAGCACTGAGATCACTCCTGCTCCTCACTGCCATGGAAGAATTAAATACAAAACCTTCGGTAGGAAGCAATTGTGAAGTGTGGAAGTTTCTAGTCAGGCAAATAAATTGGATTTAAGTATATTACAGTCATAATCTTTTTCTGCCTCTCTCCAGACAGCCTTTGTACATGGAGAAATGAGAATGTATTCTCAGACAAATCTTGACCTGAGGGAGAAGGCAGCGGGAATCTGGATTTTCAATAACATAAGACAATAAAGCTCAGACTTCTAACCTGCCGCAATATGGTAAAAGTATAAAGAGCTTAGCAACTAATAAAAGAAAAGGGTCTTCCAACTCATATTTGAAGATCTAGACCCCCAAAAGGACACTTCATAAAGATCATAATGGGTTAGTCAGTATCTAACAGATACCATGTACCTTGTTGACCAATTGTCTGACAGTTGTCTTCTGCAGGCCTGGATATTAATAAGCCTTGTGTTGATTTCCTTGGGGTATTTTGTCTTCGTAATTGTACATCTACTTGTTGTGACACCGCAGCTCACTATATATTTATTTAATGTGAATCCTATAGCAGGAAAAAAAAAAAGAGCTTGCACGCTATTGTTTTCCTTAGATGATATGCATGTGCTGCAAATTTCATCTCCCTCTAAGGTACAGTGAATCAGAGCTGTTGCAGGGTAAGGGAGAGCACACGGACTTGGGGCAAAGAGGAAATCCAGACGTGTTATCCCCATTGGCATGAGTACATCTTACTCCGTGCATTACACCGGGAATATGAAGAGATTCAATTATCACTGCATTTTTATTTCTAATAACAACAAAAACTGCTTCTAGAAGGTAGCCCAGTTAAACACCATTTTGACAGATAATGCTGGTGTAAAGCAGCTGCCACTCACACAGCAAAATGAAGAGGAAGATCACAGAGTGGCTTATGCAGTGAAAATGAAGCCCATTAAAACTCCTCTCACCAACAAAACAAAGACCTGCTGCAGCTTGATTCTGCTCTCACCACGTTCTGTACGTACAGCCACAGAATAAAATGCAAATATTTAGAGATTGTACAGTGTATATGAATTGCAGCATTCCATAAGTTCACACATACAGGCATCCTTCAGAATGCACTCTGCTTGGCAGCTCCCCCAGATGTAGCAGCCACAGCCCAGCAGCTATAGGGTATGGGACACAGTGGGAACGGTGACTGCACATCCCTGTGCAGGTCTCTTGTCACAGGGAACAGACATACCTTGGGCTGTGGCCAGGACACCTCCATACAAGCCTGGAAACAGCAACCTTGCCCTATACTCAGCACTGGTGAGGCCTCACCTCGAGTACTGCACTCAGTTTTGGGCACTTCTGTAACAGAAAGGACATGGAGGTGCTGGAGCAGGTCCAAAGAAGGGGACTGAAAGAAAGAAGGGGAATGAGAGGAACAACTGGGATGTGTTTAGAAGCAGTCACCTGGGGGAACTGAAGTCAATTACAGTTGTTACAGTGCTTAATAAGTCTTCAAATTTTGTTTCAGTACAAGTTCTGAAACAACTCATTGAAAACTTCCTATTCAGCTTTCAAAAAATAGATTTTCTTCAGGCAGAGCTGAATCCTCGATGGAAACTGAGCCCTAAGCTTAAATATGGGATTATGAAAGAGAACTTAAGAGTTTCTGCTGCTGTGCTTGAGAGCCCGTGGTTGCACACCCCAAATCCCCTTCCTCACCCAAAAGGGCCTCTCTGCAGCCATGGGTGGGAGGTGATGGCACAAGGAGCTGCTCAACACCCTGGAGAAGTCTCAAAGCATTACCTCCAGCTTATCTTCAACCAAAGGATTCTGAGTTTGAGTTTTAGGGTAAAAATTTCAGTTAAGAAGGGGAAAAGAAAATAAGAAATGGAAATATTCAGATGTTCCAGAAGGCAGAAGCAAAACAAGCAAATGATACAGGCAGAGATATGAGTATTTATTGGAGCAAAATAGCTCCAGAGATGGTGGGGAGAGGTCATTACTGCGTGCTGGGAGCACCAGGATAAAGCAAAGTGAGCAGTCCAGGTGGGCAGTGGGTACCAGCAACTGCTTTGAGGCTGTGCAGGGGTCCCAAAGAAGCAGCAGTCCCCACTTCATACATTAGCAATGTAAAGTGCTCTAAAGCTCCCATCACCATCACTGCTTGAGGTAGGGCCAGCAAAACCCCATTTTTAGGGCAGCCAACTTCAATATTCCTTTCAAGTACCAGTGGCAAAGCAGAGAGATGCACTGCCCCAAGAACATCTGCAGCGCACAGCACTTGCCACCAAACAGTGATTTGGTTTTCTTATTTATTTACTTCAATCCTAATAGATATTTGAGAGATAAGGCAAGTGTAACTGAAGTTAATGAGTGTTTAGCTTTACCCTTTGTTTCACCTGGGTAACACTGACTTATACAGCTGTAGCTCAGAGCTGAAGCTACATTTGGATAGGAAATAATAGGTCTTCATCTATAGCAGAGTGTGATGTCTTCCAGTAAACTTACAGTGGCTTTACAAAGCTGTCACTGATAAGGGTTTGGTTTCATTCCCTTCTGTACCTGAGCTTCTTTAAATAAAATTACATAGGTGCATTTAGTTGAGCAAGCCATGAGCAGGCCTTATGCTTCCCCGCTACAAATTCATTTATATATTCCAAAACCCACCCAGTGCTAATGTCACAGCCATCTCAGTGCTGCATGAGAACCTCAAGCTGTAGCACATCACAGCCACGCTGGTGACATTCACTATACCAAAACCACATGCAGAATGCCAAGAGATGTTGCCAGCAGTAAGTGGGGCTGTGCACACACAGCCTCTGAGCAGAGCCAGCATGGAGTGTGAGCTTTAAGGTCACCAGTGGCAATGGTGCTGCACTTGCAGTCACTTCCCTCCTTGTCCCATTGATCTGTAGCTTGGATGTGCATATTAGCTGACGATCAACGCCATTGCTGGTTCCTGTCATTTTGTTGTCTTTCATTGCTTGTGCCCTGATTAAATGCAGCCAGAAGAAGACCCAGAGGGGTCTTCTGCACCAGAGGGGCAGCAGCAACCCAGCACAGAGCTCTGTGGTCCCACAGCCAACCACACACAGGCACTTGCTGGAGGAGACCAAGTACCACGGCCTAAAGCAATCTTGCCATGTGGTAATTTTCCAGATAAATGGACAGTTGCCTCAACAGTTCCACTGCTGAAGGTCAATGATCCATATAATACAGGCAATTACAGAAGTATTTCCCTTGCAGACTCAGTGACAAATTCTCAGTACAAGACAACACTTAAGCTCAGCTCAGGCACAAGGGTGGCAGTGGGAGGGTCAGTGCTGTACCAGGCCCCAGGTGCCTGCTCTGGGCACTGGTTGTGCCATGCTGTGCTCCCTGTGATGCTGCCAATGCTGCCTGCTTTAACTTGGCCAGCTCCTCCTTTCATACTCAGCCTCAGTCACTGCTTTCAAGTGCCTTGCTCTCCTCCCGTGTCCTGGTTTATAGGTAACCACTCCACTACCTCGCACAGATCCTCCAGTGCTGGAGATAACAAATAAAAATTAAAAATAATAATAATAGAAATCAAGGGAGAGCTCCTTAGGAGTTGGAAGACTTGGTTCCATTTGTATACCCGCTGGGACTCTCACTTCCAGTTGCATCTCAAAGCCAAGGCACAGTGCTCCAAGGCAGCTCACACCATTGGCACCCACAGCCACTGTACATAGGGTGAGAGGCAATCACAGCTCACACAACTCATTCTTCCAAAAGAAGATCCCGAGCAATAGACAACAATTGTTTCGTGTCTGAAAGTGTGCATGAGGAAACATCCTCTTGTACCACAGCACGGGCTTTCTGCATCCTCAAACAGCAGATCCTCACTGCTCAGTGCCACAGAAATCAGCACCACAGCCGCTGGAAATATTTAGGAGCACAGCAAAGCCACCTAAACAAACGAATCTGACATCCTCAACCCGGAGCTCGTCAAAGCAAAGCGCAGCTCGCTGATTCAGCACTCGCTCCTTAAACAGCTACACGCAGCAGCAAAACGCAGAACACGCAGGTGCCCTCTGTCATCCGAGCGCTGCACAAGTTTAACGATAAACACATCAGACCCTGGAAGACTTTTGTGATTTCTGATGGGAATACATTAAAGCTGCGGTAGTGCTTCCCCTGTGAATTGTACTTCTGTTTCGGTTTCAGTTTACTGCTGCTTTTACCCGTCATGTAAGAGACAGACTGCCATTTCATTCCACCAAAATGAACGAGAGACATCAGCGAAGAGCAGCCTTAATGGTGGAGGAATCCACCTGGGATGAACTTTGGTGTTGTTCAAGAACCTGCTTCAAAACTTAAGCAAGATCTTGCTAAAAAAGGAGAAAAGGGAAAAAAAAGAGAGACTTGAAACACAGGAATTTAATCTTCATGGATGGAAGGGAAAAATGCACCCAGTGCCAGGTGGTGCAGGGCCCAAACTGAGCACTGTGCAAACACACAGTGCTGGCACCTCTGTTAAGGAAGGTATGTTCCTTCTGAAACACTCTTCACTGCTGTTTTGAATGGAGTCAGTGATGTTCCTAACTTTGTGTTTGTTTATTTTTAATCATAGATCTCTCATTGCTGTGCAGAGCAGCTCCCCCAGGAAGGCCCAGTGCATGTGCCCCAAACTGTCCTGAAAGCCTCATCCAGAACCATGACATGGAAAGGGTGCATTTATGGGCAGATCTGTGCCAGTCCGAGCACTAATGCTCCTGCTCCATGCACAGAGCAAGCTCCTTCCCCAGCCCCTCCCCCTGATCTGTTCTCCCTTGTAATAATTATGTAATTGCATGCAATTCCAGAAAACAGCATAAAAGTTGGCTCTATTATGACTAATTGCCCCCATGGCTTCTTGTAAAATTTCCAAAGTTCCAGCTGGTCACACAGGGTTTGGTTTGCAAAAAGTGTTGCACATTATTAGATTTTCTGATAAAGTGCATTCTTTTATGATTCAGAAAACCACTTCTCCTCCAGACAACTGCCATCCTCTTTGTTATTCACCCAGGAGATGCACGAGCCAGAATGGAGTGCACTCATTTGAAGAAAGGTATTCCCAATCAGACATGCAGATTAAGCATTATTTATGCTGCGTAAACAAAACATTACAAAAGTTTCAGTGCCAGCTCTGCCTGCAACATGTGTAGGTTGAAAGGATGCAAGCTCAAGGCCCAGAGCACCCAACACCAATGCATGCTCAAGGCCCAGGGCACCTTGCCCTGCTGCAGTCCCATGGAAGGTCCCCATTGAATCCAGCTCCATTCATTTCATCACACACAGTGTTTAACTTCCAATAAACCCTGAGGAAGTCAGAACAGAGTGCAGTGAGCACTACTGGCATGGCATGCATCTGTCCTGACACGTGCTCTCTACCTTCTGCTGTCCTCCACTAATCCTGACCATCAAATTATCACCTTCCAACACCAGAGAGACATGAAAAAACACTCCCCACAACTTCAGGCCCTCCCCAGCTGTGCCACCTCATCACACCCCCACATGGCAGCAGGTGCCCCAGTGCACAACTCAGCACCTGAGAGAAGCAGCAGCAGCAGGGAGGATGGGACCCACAAGCACAGCTCAGGACTGCTGTCACATCACTCTGCCAAGCATAGGCTGGCACATATATTGCAAGACAGAGTGTGAATCAGAAGGCAGCTTCACTGAGAGCATCAGGGAAGCATGGAAACACTAAAAAAAATAAACACTAAAACTAAAAAATGCTTTGAGAAATGCAGCTGGTTCTGTTGGTGTACCAGACTTGTAACAAATCAGGCGTATCTCCATCACCACCACATGCACGTGTCCCTTAGAGCCACTGCTAACCTGGATGCAGAACCCAAACTCTAGCACAGAAATAAAGCCACAGGACAAGATCCTGCAGTTTTCTGAAGCAACAGCCACATGTGCAGCCCAGGAGGGACGTGTGAGCCCCAGAGATGCCACGAGCAGCTGGGCCAAGGGCCGGGGATGCCAGCGGGGTCACAGACAGAGCTGCCAAGCTGAGGAACTGAGAGCAGCTGTTATTTCAGCATATCAGAGTTGCTGGGTGATAAAAAGGGCAATAAATATTAAGTTATACAGGAAGAAGGGAAAGACAGCCCAAGCTTCACGTTATAACCAATGTTTCTGAGTTATTACCATTTACCAAAAAATCATTGTGATTCTAGGGAAGAATTCAGCTCAGCACTCAATGGCAAATGGAGTATTAAGGAATACACAGAAAGAAACTGAAATGGAAAACATGGTGATCAGGCAGAAGCAGCTTGTGCTCACCCGTGGAACACCTCCTGCAATGTCAGCTCCCTCCAGCCTCCAAGCCAATGCCATAAAGCCAGGAAAAAGTACAGAAAAGCAAAGCCAAAAGAGGTCTCACAGTGAAAACAATTCAGTGAGTTCAGGGCGTGTTTCTTCAGGATGAAGAGCATGACAAGCATGAACATGTTGAGGGCATAGTAACTCATTTGGGGTAAATACCCTCAAGAAACACCTCAGCTATCACCACAAGCACCTCAGATCTCGTACAAGTGCAAGGTATTCATGCATGGCAACAAGAGAGGCAAATCCTGCGTGTGAGCCACTATTTCCCTCTGGCAAGAGAAATCCCCATTGAGGGCACGAGCATGTGCTGGTGGCCAGTCTCAGAGAGCCACCATTGTTCCTGGGGATGCTAATAAATAATCCAAGTTCCCTCTCTCCTGCTGCCCCTTTTTCCTTCACTTTGTATTATGCAAAACAGAGAAATATTATCATCTTCATAGCATCCTTCTTGAAAGGCATGCATTTCAAATATCATAAAGAAGTATTGTCATAATGAGGTTAATGACAATAGGGTTTCCAATATCAAAGAGCCAACACACAGCTGCTTTATAGTACAGAGTGATATAGCACAGAGCTCCATAATGAGAGTAGAGAGTTTTTGGGTTACGCATTTTAATGAGTTTGTAATAAGCAAAGTACTACGGAAGAAGTAATTTGCATTTCACAGCACTATTTAGATAGAATACTTTGTTAACACTCACTACATTGGAAGCAGGAAAATTAGCCCAACTTCATAAGGATTTAGAGTCTGAACACGCACAGGCCATTGTGCAGAAGATGATATGCTTTCAGAGCTGAAAGAAAAGTTACTCAGTAATATCTGCAGCGAGAGAGAACGGGGAGGAGCACAATACCTGTGCCTCTTTCACCTATAGAAGAAGGCAGCAACAAATGCTGCTGTGTTTGTGCTGCGTGTTCCTTGCTTGACATCTCAGTCTGCACCTCGCAGTGGCCATGCACACCAATGTTTTGTTGGAAAGATGTATCTTCAGCACTGGCATGACCAATATTGGCAGCAGCATCTAGCACCTGAAGAGCCTGAGATCTGCCCATCACACTGCTGGATTCGCTGCCCCAGCCACACAGCTTGCTCCCCATCCCAGGGGGAAGGGGCCCAGTCCCCAGGAAAGGAGATAGAGGCATCTCAACTACATGGTGTATCACCACACATACCGTGCTCCTGCAGCATGGCGCTCATTATGGTTCATTCAATAAATAGATGTACCTTAAGAACAATGCATTCATCTATTAATGTTCCTTATGGGAGGCATAATCGGCTTCATTAGAAGCCATTATTATGGTAAAACTCGGAGTAAAAGCATCACAAACAAGCAGGCAGCACGATCAATTAAAAACCTGCAGTGTGCAACTGATATGGACAAATGTTCAGAGGGCACCCAGCACAGCCCTGCTGCAGCAGCCCCAGGATGGGGAACTGTGCTTCCAGCACCCGTGCTGGTGTGGGGTACAGCTCAAGGAGAGCCTGGTAACCCCTTGCCAGGTGTAGGCTGCCTCTGACTTGCTGACTGCGACTCAGAACAAGAATCCAAATGATGGCAGCCACTAAAACTTCTTCCATTCCCCACATCAGAGCAAAAGCTGAGAGCTGTTACTCATCAGGATCAACACATCAGCTGCTGGGGAGTCAACAGCACTGTGTTGGGAAGGGGTTACCAGGACATTTCTCAGTCACAAATGGACTGGAACAGCAAGGTGGGGGGAGCACCCCAAGAACTGCTCCCTGCAAGCAGTCAGCAGTGGTTGAGCTGGAAGTGCCAGGACACCTCCACAAGTGCACTGCAACTTGAGCCACTCTGGAGTTTTCCCACCAGCTAAAACCTTGGAAAGGTGCAGGAACAGCACAGCCTTCCTCTGTGAGCAGAAGTTTAACAAACACGTCCTGTTGGAAGGAAGGGCTGTTAAAATGCTTGCCCCTCCAACCTCTAAGACTTCAGCAAAAAAAAAAAAAAAAAAGGGAAAACACAGCACACAGTAACATGTAACCCTCACTGTAGAGTGAGAAGGAAGAAGCCTGATGAGAGGCGCCGTGGGTACCTGTAGGGCTAAAATGTCCCCAGTGCTGCAAGGAGTCAGAGCTCCCAGCTGCATGCCTGGACCAACTTGCACTCACCCCACATCCAGCAGCATGGGATGAGCCCTCCATGCAGCAGCAGGATGCACTCAGCCCCCAGGCTCCTGCCTCTACTCAGCTGCAGTGCAGCATCCCTGCTTGTCATGAAGCCCTCAGAGCCGTTCCCCTGATGATCAAATAAAGGTACAGTAATTTGCAGCAGTAAGCTGCAATCAGCCCTTCTAAATAAAGAAGGATTGCTTCCTCCTTTCACAAGGAGCTGAGCACACTGGGCTGGCTGCTCCTGGGGGCACCACAGCACCTGACTTGAGACTAAACAGAACCAAGGGAAGCATTGGGTGTTTGCAGGAGTGGGTGGTGCCCCTGGGAACTCACAGCAGAGTGGGAAAACCATCTTAAAACTTTCTCTACGGCCACAGTGCTGACTGCTTGGGGTTTTTTCTCTTGCAAACATCCAGAGCACTGGAAAAAATGGCATAGGTGAAAAGAGAGCATCCACTGTGCTCCACACCAAGGAACTACCATCAGCAAGCTGCAAGCAAGCTACAACAAGCATAACCCTGACAGCTTTGTTTCCAGCCTGCTACATTTGGATGCTGTCTGTCACTGCATTTAGTAGCTGGGCAAGATGTGACTGGGGGAACGTGCTGGGCAGGTGCACAGCACTAAAATAGCCCAGAACAACTGCAGTCTGTCATGACATCCACATGCTGCAGTACTCACAGCAGTGAAGCTGTAAGGAGCTGGGCACAAGGCACTCGAGCGAGCCCTACAGATGCTGTCGCTGCAGCAGCTCAGCACCCCACAGTCTGCACCCTGCTGGTCCTACTGCTGTCCCAAAGCCAGCAGCTCAATGGAAGGGAGTTAAAAGCTTTCTCTGAAGAGTTTTAGAAATGAGGCCTCGTGAACCACCTTACAAAAGAATAACCAGTAGATGGCAGGCCTGCAAAGCCTGATAAGATCGAGCAAGTTCATTCTACTTTGGTAAGAGACAGAATGATATTTTAAAGACAAATGTTTTTATACTTTAACTACCCTAACAGGATCTATTAGTACATCTATACAGATATTTTAAAGAGTTATGACTACAAGATCACCATTAGCACACCAAACCACCTAGTTCAGGAAGACCCATCTGAGTCAAAGCTGTTTTTCAAAACCAAATATAGTTGAGCATCTAATAAAGCGCAGATAAATTCTCTACTGCAACACCCAGATCCTTCCCAGCACCAGCCAAGGCAATTTAGGACTACTGCAATCAACATGCCTGTAAGATGGTAAAGGTATCAGAAGCACAAGTGCCAGTGCCCCCTTCTAGCAACCAAGAAAAACAAGGGGTATCTTGCTGAAAGATAAGGCAAGTCCTGCAAACTGCACAGATCAGCCACTCTCCATGTAGTGCAGCTCCCACCATGAAGGTCTGCAACACAGAATACTGCTCTGAAACTTACTAGGAATGTTTAAATATCAGTTTAGAAGAGAGGTGACCAGAGTTATTTGCTGCTGTTGGGGCAGACCTGGCTATGCAGTGTAAGGGCATCGCTGGGAGCAGGCTGCAGGGGCACCAGCAAGCAGTTGGCTCCAAAGGGTTTGAAACCATACAGCACAAGGCACACAGACTCCTATAGCCAAGCCTTGGGAAGAGTTCTTCGCTTATTTATTTATTTATTAAACACTTAAGGGGTGAGGAAAACTTAGCAGCAGCTTTCTGCACAGGTTCACTCTGCTGCAGTACCTCTGTAGGGCTTCAGCGTTCATCCTATGAGCACCAGTAGGAAAACTCAGCCCAGCAGCCCCCACCCCTCCAAATTTTGTCATCCTTGGAGTCAGTGAACTTAAATGCAGTACATTATTACATGCCATGCACTGTTTCCTCAGCATAGGTATCATACATTAACACAGCCTCCCTGCCCACCATCAGGGCAGGGCAGGAAGTCTTTCTCATGCTCAGACCTCTGCTCTCAGGTACCCACACCACTGCTGTGCAGTCTGAGGGTGCCCCACACTGTGCCCACTACTCCTGGAAGAAGGTATCCCCCAGACACCCAGCAGCATGGGCTGCCCTTGAGCAGCAGCCCTCTCTGGAGGTCTTCTAAGCAGATTTCACCACAGAGTTGGTGAAAGCACAGCAATAACAGCAGAGCAACCTGGTCCCAGGCTGCAGCAAGTGAGAAGTTGTTCAAATGCCACAACTATGGGCACAAAACCAAAAGAAAGAATCTGCTTACCATTGGAAGGCCTCAGGTGTGCAGGGACCTCCAGCAAAAGATCCTTGCTGTCACTGCCAACCCTTAAATGAGGGCTGGGAAGGGGTGGATCCTGGCTCCACCCCTTCCAGTTACTCAGGTACATCGCATGCAGCTGAGCTGCCCTAAGCTGGCCCTGCTTTCCCACCTGGTGCTACCCCCTGCACTGAGCAGGGACGCCCACAGCTCCATCAGTGCTCAGAGCCCATCCCTGCCCTGGGCTGTCTGCAGGGACCACCCCCACCTCTGTGTGCAGCCAGAGCTGTGCCTCACTGCCCTCACTGTAACACAATTCTTCCTCATACCCAGACTACACCCCCTCCTCTTTCAGTTTGGAACCACTTCTCCTTCCCAGCAGCCCCTGCTCATGATTCAGTCCCCTTCTCTCCTACAGATCCCCCTCAGGTACTGACAGGCCGCTCTCAGCTCTCCCTGGAGCTTTCCCTTCCCCAGCTGCACAGCCCCAGCTCTCAGCCTGTCCCCATGGGGAGGTGTTCCATCCCTCGGGTCATTTTGGTGGCCCTCCTCTGGACACGCTCCATCAGATCCACGTCTCTCTGTGCTGAGGATTCCCCATCTGAACACATCTGTCACAAGGACCAGGGCTGCCGTTCCACGCTGATCTCCAAGGCACTCACGTGGCCTCTGGAAATCGCAGCTCCCAGGACGTAAGCGTTGGAAGGAAGTGTGCTTTTATGTGTAACAAGTGATTATATGGCACTTAAACAGGAAATCAGATGCTTCTTATTCCGCAGTACGTTCAGGAAAGAAACACCGTAATGGGCGAGGTGAGGGGTGGTTAATACTGTAATGTTTCCCCGTACGCTACTGGTGGAACCATTCTGGGATATTGCATACAATTCGGAGCATATACATACACGGAAATGTCTCTGAAATATATAACGCTTGCTGAAATGTTGCATGAGGGAGTAAAGGATCACTGTCTACTACTGTCTGAAAGATGATAAATACCGAGCGAGGAGACGGCTTTTTGCAGATGATCAAACCTGACATAATTGTGAGCAGCAGGATTAGCACAAGATTTAGTGCTTGAGTTTACAGGCGCTGCGCGCATCTGATCACAGGGACCTCTCAGCAAATGAAACAAATAGATAATTCTGGGATGTTTGGGGCACGGTGGAAATACAGGCTGGAAAGGAGAAGTACCGCAGGACAGCGACAGGAAATCTCAAATCCCGTTTCCTAATTGTTGGAGTAACAGGGCAAGGCTCTTCCTGCCCCGTTTCTGTAACACTTCAGTGTCACTTCTCCATGCAGGAGTGGGTCACTGCAGGCAGCGAGGACCTCCACATGCTGCTAATATCATTTATTTAGCCCTCAAATTCTTGCTAAATACTCCAGGATTCGTGGCGTGGCATGGCCAGCTTCAGTTCTGTGCCAGTGCACTAGAACTGGGCTGAGGGGATTATATTGGAGGACATGTCTCATTTCAGGTCTGAAAATAGAAGCAATAAGTAATAAATAAGCTCTTAAATCTCTCTTCTGGCATCTTTATCAATAAAAGGTCAGCTAAACATTGTGTGCCTTATAGAAATACAGCATCTGATATCAAGACAAACTCAACCAGCAAAACGGAGCTGTTGCTTGTAGTGCAATGGAGACAAACTGAAGGTGGATAAGACCCCACCCAAAACAAAGCACACACGTAAAAACCCACTAAGATCTATAATTCAGCAGGTTCAAAAGATGTGCAGCCAGGTCTGCGAGGTGCTGGCACCTGGGACCAGTGATTTCACCTTGAAAGAAACGAAGGCCTGCATCACTCTTTACCCCACTCCCCGCTTTATTTGCTGCTTTTTATTTGGCCAAAGTTCATTTCTCTCCAGTGTCCCTCCTCCCACCACGAGCCCAGGGGCACTTCCCCACACAGCTCTGTCCCATTACCCCTTTGGGTATCCGGCTGCCATCATGTGCCAGACAGCACTTGATACACACGAGCACACGGAAATACTCACAGTGTTCTTATCATCTTCTTCCTGTACATCATGTGCAGCTCGGCGTGTGAGACGAGTTCTCAGCTAGGATACACTTGTGGAAATCATTGCATTATATTGATCATTGGCATCCCTTGCTAGGACCAGCAGACAGTAAGCACACGTAATTGAAGCAGATGACTCCAACTTACTCTCCCTACGAGCACATTGCCATGCAAATATGTCTTGATTAGGTTGTTTTCCTTCTAAGAAGAAAGTGTTTCTGTGTTGCGGTGCCTGAGACCATTTCCAGCAGAGCCTGCTGGTTGAGCTCTCTGCTAGTGGTACTTACATCCAATATTCTCATTGCTCTTGTTTATTTTTTTATTGTGCTCACATCCTCTTCCTTCATCCCACCCGTCTCCATCTGTAACACTTTTGCACCAGCAAGAGGGCCTGCGGGCAAATATTGTCTGTCACTGCCACGTTTTGTTTCAATTCCTGAGATGCCAGAGAGGCTGTGGATGCCCCATCCCTGGAGGCACTCAAGGCAAGGCAGGATGTGGCTTTGGGCAGCCTGCTCCAGAGCTTGGCAGCCCTGCCCATGGTATGGGGGTTGAAACTCAATGATTTTTGAGGTCCTTTCGGACCCAGGCCATTCTGTGATGCCATGAGGAGACCCAGCCACGCTGCTGCACACCTGTCAGACGCTGAGGTTTCTGGGATCTCAGCCTGGGCCATCCCTGTGGGCACTGCTGCCATGTTTCCTGGGAGCTGGCAGCCCCTGGGCTGGTGACCTCCTGCCCCACAGCTCAGAGCTGGGGGACCACAGCTCGGCACAAAGGCAGCTCCGTGCTGAAGGGCCGCGGCTCCAGTCCATGTCCTCTCACATCCCTGACACTTTCCACTCAAGTATTTAACCTCCAGCGCTGGAGGAGATGACATTACTTTTTTATGGCTTTGAGGGTGTGACCTTTTCTATCACCGTGCTTTACTCACTTCTGCATGGAAAAAAAAAAAAGGAATAATAACTGGTAGAGATTTCAGCGCATGAGGAAAGCGACTTTGTGATCCTTATGCAAGGTGCTCAGAAATAATTCTCAGGCTGAGTGCAGCCCCCCTATGGCAGACTGGCTTTGCTAATGCACTGGGTGCCACACAGAGGTCACTTGGAGGCACACTGCACACGCGTGTCATGCTGGTGGCACGTTGGGTCCATGCCTGTGTTCCTTACCACGGGACTACACCTGAAGCCTCACCAGCACTGCTGCCTGGGTTCAGCCTCCCACCCACGAGGCAGATTTGGGGAGCTGTGGCCGTTCAGCACTGAGATGTGGTAACAGCACATCCACTAGAAAGTGAGCTGCAGCCGTGTGCCGCCGTGAGGGATGCCCTGATTTGGGAGCAGACAAGATGCCCCAGGCTGATGGAAGAGTGAAAACGCAAAGGTAGCGTGCTTATACCATGGGGAAACGTCACGGCTGCTTCTGGAGCGTCCCTGCAGAGTCGGAGCCGGGAGCCTCAGTGCCTTGCTGCTGAAAGGAGCCATCCGAGCACACTGGAGGCTGGAGGTAAGATTAAAGAAGGAGGAATGAAAACTGCTGATAGAGTGTGCAGCGTGCTAAAAAGTGAGCTAAGAATAAAGAGATAAGGAGCACCAAGATGTTGTCACAGTTCTACTCTAATAACTTAAGTAGCTGCCGTTAGACAGCAGTCCCAGAGCGCTGTAATTTCATCCAGGAGAGAGGGGTGCCAGGGCTGCAGGCAGTGCCATGATGGCACACGGGGCACTGCCACCCACCCACAGCCCTCTGCCCCGTGGGGACAGGGCACAGAGACGGCGTTTTAGTGTTGTAAGCACCTGATGCTGCTCGGTCACCTCCTGCACTGTATTCACACTGCTGATTTAACAGGTTCAGGCACAGTGAAGCTCTCTTTTTTTTTTTTTGTTTTTTTTTTTTTGTCCTGCAGAGCACAATGAGGGCGTGAAAAATAGATGATGTTTTTAAATTTTAATGAGTGGGTTGGTCACGCTCCTTGCAGCAGAAGGAGAGTGGCACCCTTCCTTTGCAAACCATTCCACTTGCTGGGCCGTAGTGACCCACGGTCTGAAGGTGGAAGTGTGGCAGCTGCACACCTCCCCGAGGAGGGATGCTCCAGGACAGAGCATCATTTCTCAGCGAGACACTTCCGCCTCTATGCAAAAAGCGGTCACCTTACTGCGAAAACAAATCTACTGGTGGTTTCTGACAGAGTGCTGCTGGGTTTATGATGTGCTGCCAGGCTGGGTGAAGCTGCCAGGGCTCAGGCCCAGCTTTCCCCACATCCCTGTTGGTTTCAGAGGCCACAGAAACCCTTTTTCCCTTTCTGCTCAGGAAGAATTTGTGAACATGCTCGCAGTTTTCCAGGTATTGCTGTAGGAATGGAACCCATCAGAAGTGCACCCGGAGTTCTCCAGCCCACATCCTCAGCTCTGGGCTCCCTGGGACGCAGCAGGACGGCCCCAGCACCTCACACAGCTGCACACAGCTGCACACAGCTGCAGCACCGGCGCCGGCCCGACCTCCACAGGTGAATGTCTGCACAAATTAAACCCAACCAGAAAGTAGCTGCCGGCAGAACAAACCCAAAAGGGAATGTTATCCGAATGTACAACCAAGGTCAGCATTGACGGGCTTATTTTTAATACATGTAGCTCCATTCCTGAACTGCCCCTCACTACGGGAATCCACCTGACTGGGAAACAGCTTTTTTGTTGTTTTTTTTTTTCTCTCTAAACACCTTCCCATCTTGTAACCGCACATCACTTACAGCGGTGCTGCATCACTGGAAAGCATCCTTGCAAGCGGGGCTGCCAGTCTCGCTGCAGCTGTCCCTCCTCGAAACGAACCAATGCTGCACGAGTCCTTGTGCTGAGCTGGAGGAGGGAGGGGAGAAAAACAGAAATAAACAGAGCAGAATTGCTCCAGGCCGGCGGGATCCCCCATCGCTGCGGTGCGGTACCAGCACACGCATTCCGA
Organism: Odontophorus gujanensis; assembly: GCA_013399175.1. NCBI lineage: Eukaryota > Metazoa > Chordata > Aves > Galliformes > Odontophoridae > Odontophorus > Odontophorus gujanensis. The sequence continues at coordinate 566,469 of VXAB01005340.1, forward strand.
AAGCAAACATTCACCCAGCCGCAAAGTTTGTTGAAACCCCGTCCCTGCTAACGCGGCACTGCGCGGGCACTGCGCGGACACCGCACCGCCCCGCACCCCCTGGGCCGTGCCGTGCCGTACCGGGCCGGCTGCTTTACCGCCTCGGAACCCGCCCTGAAGCGGGGCCCGCAGCTGCGGCACTTCCTCCCCCGCGCCGCGGAGAGCGGTGCGTTCCCACGTCGGGCACCGGCGGAGAAAACTGTTGCGTTCCCAAAGCGCTGCGCCGTGAGAACCGCGCACCGCCGGGCAGCGCCGCGCTCCACTGCGCCGGGGCGCAACTCCCAACGGCCGGGCGGGGCCGGGCGGGGTCGGGTGGNCGTGCCCCAGCGAGGCTCGGCCGTAAGTGTGGTGGTAAAGCGCGCAGAGCGCACGCACTCCTCCGCCGTTCCCCACCTCAATAAACAGTGCCCACCGTGCGGGTCGGGGCTTTCCCTGGGAAAAGCTCTCCCCGGCCCCGTTGGCCGCCGAAGGTAAGCGCGGGGCTCGCTCTCGGGGTGCGCAGCTCTTGCGCGCTGAGAGGGGACGGAGCGCGGCGGGCGGGGGGAGGCGGAGGGGTCCCGCTTACCTGGGACGGGTTACGAGCGGAGACCGCGGGGGGATGCGCGCCCGCAAGCGTCCCGCCTGGCCGCGCCGCGCTCCCGTCCTGCGCGCAGGTTGCGCGGCGCTGCGCGGGGTCTCGGCCGCGTATCCGGTTTTTCTTTTCCCCCCCCCATCCCGAGCACAAAAGCGGAGCCGGGCGCTGCCGGAGCCGCCGTCCGAGGTGCCCGGGCTGCAAACGCAGGAAGCAATTAAAACTCCTCCTTTCGGATTAACAACCAAAAATTGATCGATCTGTCAGGAATACCGCTGATTTATGAAAGGTGCTTATTTCCTTGGGATGGAGAATTTTATGTTCTCTAGGTGAAACGGAGTTCACCCAGCTCCAGAGTAGATTGATGTTTTAATAAAAATAAATAAAGGGAAAAAGCGAGCCTGGTCTGTGGGGACATCAACTCTCAAATCGCGGAGTTAGACTAACAAATCAAACCGCATTATCTTTACATTTCATATCTTTTCATCCGACGCCTTAAAAAAAAAAAAAAAAAAAGGAAAAGAAAAAGAAAAAAAATCCTCTCGGGCAGCGCCGCAGCCCTTCATTATCCGTAAAAGTTTTTTTAATCCGACGCTCCGAAGTTCGAATAGCAATAATCGGTGTGCGCGGAGAGCGAGGCGGCTCGCAGGCTCGGAGCAGACCGTCCTGTAGATGGCACACGGTCCCCACGCTACAGCCGCTCGGAGCGGGGACGCGCGGGGGAAGCTCCGCTCCAGCACTTGTTGTCGGCCCAAAGCGGGCGCGGTGCTGCGCGGGGCGCTCGGGAGTGCGCGGGGCGGTGCGGATCGGGGGGAGCGACCGCTCTGCCCCGGGGGGGTCCGGCGGTGCGGTGCGGGGTGCGGGGTAGACCCGCGCAGCGGGGCCGGGCAGCAGCAGGGCGCTCGACGCGTTCGTCTTTGCAATGTAAATTTCAGCGGGACAAATTGCTTATTAATAGTCTAGAAGAGAAGGCAGTTTCTTTCTTTCTTCTTTTCTTCCTCTGTTTTTATTTCTGCATGGCCCCCAGCTATGCTCTGGGCAGCCTCACCGCCCAGCAGTTTTCTCTGTTTCAATATCCTAAAGAAAATGCAAATCGCCACGCCGTGGCCTTTTGAAAAAGTTAAATTATCAACAGCGTTAAGTGACTCCATTAGCATGGAAAACATATAAACGTTTAACGGGAGAACGGCCCTTCCCTCGGAGCGCAGCTCGCCCCTCTCCGCGCACCGCGCAGCGCTCCGCCCGAACCGGGGCTCGGCTGAAAGATCCGCGCAGCGCTGCCCGTGTCCGTGGAGTTCCCGGAGCGGGGCGGCCCCGCGGCTCTTCAGGGTTGAGAAGGGCGAAAGACGTGCGGGACAGCCCTGGGCTCGGGGGCATCTTCCCCCTCTGCCCCCCCGAGGGTACCCGGAGCCCGGTGTGCCCGCCTCGCTCCTCCGGGGCCGTGCTCCATCCCAAAGCTCCGCTCAGCAGCGGGCACAGCCCGAGGGGACACGGCCCGCAGAGCTCCGGTCCCGCTGCGCGTTGGCATCTGCCGCTCCGAATCCCTTTAGGGCAGAGCGCCGTGGAGAGCGAGGCTTGACCAGGAAAGAGTTAAGGTTTATATTATTCAGCAGAGGTCTTGTTAGGATGTAATCTGCATTTTCTAACTACTGCGTAATAAAAAGTGAGAAGTTTTGAGACACCTTTCTTGATTATACCTTTGGCGATACTTTAGGTTTTACATTTAATTTGCATTTTGTTCTTAGTGAATATTGAAGTCTTGAGTGGAGGATTGAATTTTATTAGGACATCTGGACTGACAATATCAAATCAGACACCAACGTCCCAAAGCATGCTAAAATTTCAGAGTTAATTAGAACGAAGTGTGTTTAATTAAAGCCAATTATAATATCTGAAATTATCTGATCGATCCTTGTTTGTTCAGTCGCACTCCTTTCATATTGTTCTCGCGGCGCTGGAGGAGCCGGCCGGCCGCGGCCCCTCGCGCTCCGCACCGCACCGCACCGCACCGCGGGGACGGCCCCGGCGGAGCAGCGTTGGGAGCGGGCCGCAGCCGGGCGGTGCCCGCAGAGGAACAGCTCCGTGCGGGGACGGGGCAACTTTCAGCCTTGTTCTGTCGGGAACGAATTCTTCCTTTAACAATATCGGGGCTGCGAAGGGTGAAAGTGCTCCTGGAGGAGCGCAGAGCCGAGCGGTACCTTCAGCGGAACGGCTCCGCACCGCCGAGCGGGGTCCATCCCGCTCCCCCCGCCGCGCAGCCCGGCCGAGGGGCGCGCAAAGAGAGCGCAGGGCCGCGGGAAGGGCGCGGGGTAGGCGGAGAGCGACTTGGGCAGAGCCTCCCGAAAGGGCCCGGGAGGGGCAGAGGTGGTGTCCCCCGCGAGCCCCGCACCGCGCCCGCGCAGCCCGAGGCCTGCGCCAAGCCCAGGGGCTCCGAGGGGCCCGGCTTCTGCCCCGCGGGGCGCGCAGAGGGACAGCGGGCTGCGTGCAGCCGTCGGACGGCCCCGCTCGGGGTGCGGCTGTGTGCGCCCACGCCGGGAGCTCGGATCCCCCTCGGCCCTTCTCCGGGCTCGGGGCGCTCGGGAATTGGAATTTCAGCCAAGTTCCGAAGTTGGCCCGAGCCGGGAGACGGAGGCGTTGAAGCGGGCGGAGGGGAGGCCAAGCGGCGGCGCGGTCCCAGCCTTGCGCGCTCCCTGCGCGGCCACAAGCGCCGGGCGCAGGTTGCGCGGCGCCGCGCGGGGCGTCCGCCGGGGACCCTGCCATCGTCGCCTCCTCCTCCGCGCGTTCCCTTTCGCATGTACACCGAGAGGTGCCCGTCAGCGGCCAGCCCCCGCCCCCCCGAAAGCGGAGCGGCCGTACCTGGGCATCCGCCGCTCTTACTGAAAATACCCGAAAATACCCATTTATCACTGCTCTGGAGCGCAGGAAACGGGAGTTAGCGGAGATTTGTTTCGGTTCAATCGGGCATCAATTACACCTACGTAACCCAGCGCGTTAATAACAGCGGCGCCTTCGAACAATAAAAGTGAGAGAGAGGTGC
>VXAB01005341.1:0-65139 GCA_013399175.1 Odontophorus gujanensis
AATAAAACAAAACCAAAACCAACCACATAAAAGAATACACTGGTTAAAAAAAAAAAAAGAAAAGAAAAAGAAAAAGAAAAAGAAAAAGAAAAAGAAAAAGAAAAAAAAAAGGCAGGAATTTCCTGTTCGCTTTTCTTCGTGTGAGTTACTGCAAATGTTACTGCGTTAGTTATTTCACTAGCTGAGAGATTCAGCTTACTTAATCAACAGTAAGTAGCTGTAGATAACTTAGGCAGTTGTCATTTACACTGGTATTTTATAAAACCCCAGAGGAGCGGTGTAAGGGGCCGTTACAGGTCACTGGATTGATGTTGAAGCCTGAAACGGGACCCTGCCTGGAAGAAAAAACCTTGCCATTCACCCTGGCTACAATCTTTCCTCTTGCCACTAGTCCATGCTGTTGCATAAAGTTGAGAGCAGGCCTGCTGAAGCTCAGCACAAACGTTTGAGACGATCGTTTTTGTCTTGGGATCGTATGAATTCAATTGGAGGACGGCATGCTCTATTGTTCTGTTCTGTAAAGTGTATTTAGCTTGCATAATTAACCTATATTTCAGACAAGTCATGCAGGCCTTCACCTACCTCTGTGAATGCCTTTGTGATTAAAGTTTAATGAAAGGGAGTCTAAAGTAAATTCCTCGATGCTATGGCTCTGAATGTGACAAAAAGAACAAAAAATAAAATCAAAATAGAATATTTCCATCATCTGAATTATTATTACTATGAAGTTTTTCAGAGAAGGGGAAAACACAGAAAAGAATGAACACAGGGTTGAGAGGAGAGGGTGTTTCTGATTATGCTTAATAAAGGCTGTTTGAATTAAAGATGGGTGTAGGGATATAAAACAGTTTGATGTGAAATCTGGATGGGGCACAGGGTAAAGGAGACAGTACACAGTAGTCACAAGAAAGTTTTTACTGCTTTGTAATGTGTGTGAGAAATCACACCATTCTTTGTATATGTATTTTCTCCGAAACAAAAACACGGCAGTGCTATTACCAAATAAGAAAAAAAAAAAATCAATGTGAGGCAGACTAGCACTGATAAGCAACCTTACAATAGCAAACCAGTATGAGTCCGCAAAGGAAGAAAAAGAGATTAGATACAAAAACAGATTTCACTTTCAAGAGTCTAGTGGATTATTACAAAGAACAGAGGATAAAACGATTTTATCCAATTGTGGGAGAAAAACACTTTGCCCAGTGACCTTTAACCTTTCAATTAGAGCAACCTGAGAACCACAAAAATATACATTTGTTTGCTCCTTTGCTTTATGTCAAAAGAAAAATTCTGAAAGATATTCATTACTGGATTGAGATGAAGGTTGGTCAGATGAAACACTGGCATTATTATAATCTTAGTACATATTAATGAACTTCTAAAATGCAAATCATTGACCCACTAGGTGGTCTCATGGTCTCATAAATAGCAATCTTTTGCATTCCAGCATCCAAATACCTAGTTAGGAGCTTTACAGAATGCACATTATAGGTGATACAGACCATAACAAGTACTTTGGCAAAGGAAAAAAAAGCCATTCCAGCCTATTGCGTCAATTAAAATGAAGGGATTTTTATGTTATGAACCATATGTTCAAAGAACATTACATGTAGAATTACATACAATGATTCTGACTATGAAGAACACAATAATCCTGCTACATTAGCTTATGGCTTCTGGTGAAATGGGATACTGGTGCTTTTCTTAACATGGCTTGTGTCAAATAATGATTTGGATTGCAGCCATTCCCTCCTTTGTGTTGTCACTCCACCAAAAGTCACCAAGTAAAAGATAATGGCGATGAGATGGGAAAGTAAAGCACCACTGAGATCTTTCAGAAGAGGCACTGGTGACGGTGTCACTACTCCCTCTTAGCCAGTGAAAATCCAATTACTCACACTGCTGGTTCAGAGGAGATGTGGTATAATGACAGGAAGGGGACTCTGATAATGCACTTGGCACACACACGCATCCCTCTCGCTCCACTCCTAAATTTTGCGATCTAAATAGATAAACAACTACAGACTTCAAGTCCTAGAGCGATGGTACCAGGACATTAGCATCAAAACGCCTTTACCTGCTACTACATTCGGAATGCATCTTGAGAGATACCATCTTTTATATGCTATAAAAAGGGAACAAAAGGAATAGGAAGAAACAAATCTAGAGGAATAGTTCATATGAAGTGCAGGGGCCTGCAAAAAAATCCTGTAGTATCCCAGCTGCTGATGACACACACACACCAGTGCCTTTGGTGGCTCGGTGGGCAGAGGTGATCCCAGCCCACCACCAAGGTCTGATGCAGGTACCAGGCTTTGTTGCTAACAGACAGTGCTCAGGAAACCCACTCTGGTGTAGCTGCTACTATGGGAGCAACCCACAGTTTGAAAGGAACATTTAGGTACAATTAATACTCAACCACAGAAAATGTTTGCCGGTTTGTAAAATTATTAATTCTATTTTTTACTGATCTATTTACTAAATTAAGCCAATATATCAAAACTAATGTCTTCCTTAATTATTATTAATAGACACTGATTATTTTCCCTTAACGAGAATTTGGTTGTTCAAATTAATAACAGTGTAAAGGAACTCAGACACCACAGGGCCTGATTCCAGGCTCTTCCACAGTGAAGTTACTCTGGAATGGCTCCACAAAGTGAGATGTACAGCACATGGGATCAGGAGCTATCCCTCCACCTGTATGATCTCTCTTCAAAGATTTTCTGGTATAAACTCTTCCCACAACACTGAGGCAATGGCAAACAGTGGCACTATCATGGTTCTGCAGCTGATGGAGCTACCTACAGTGATCTTCACCTTCTACTCCTCTGGTTGGACATTAGAAAAGTCATCCTGCACAATTAAGGAGATGAAGAAATACTCAAGGAGAAGAACTGTTGCTGAAATAATACCGAAATAATGCCATCTCAAGAATCTTGGTTATATCTCTGTATTTCTTGGGATGTTGATCCGGCAGTTCTGCTCCTGTGCACGTGCCTGCACCACCCTCCCAGTGCCATAGAGCTGGCCTGGAAACAGCACAGCCCCTGGGGGTTTGCACTGAAAGGAGCGGTCACAAACCTCATGGGAGTGAGGAGCAGATTGTGTGTTGGGTTGGTTGGTTTGTTTGCTTTCCTGCCCAAAGCTCTCGCTGTTGTTTTATGAGTGTCCTCCTGACACATATCCATGTTTGAAGAGGTTAAGGAACTTATGTCTCTCAGAAACAATGGCTGCAGTTTATCCACAACCTTTGTACTGCAAAGGCAACTGCAATCAAACACCCTCATGTTACCTAGCATTTAGCACAGCCCTGACCTGGTAGTGCCATCCTCTCTGGGGAGAAGAGGTAATTTAAACTCCCCTACAGCTTTCCTCTGTTTGACTCTATCGTATCGGATGTTGCTTAATTGTATGTGGGCTGCATCTTGCTTTGTGCCTTCTTCCTAAATTAAATCTTCCTTTGTCATTTTAACACAGCTTTTGTACTCCTGCCTTAGCTCCCGAAAGCTGCATTTGTACTGCATCTTCACCCAAGCATCATAAAAAATGCTAAATGACTTATCTAGGTCTTCTCACTTAAGGTCATTGCAATTATGGCAACATCAACAGATGTATATGTTCATTAATAAAAGTGTGATATGTGTTTGTGTCCCTCTGAAAGTTCAGTCAGAAAATTATAGATTATACCGAGACACTGCAGGAATTGCTACTCTGTAAGTCAAATGCTCTATTATTAAAAATGTCATCCCATATGAATTTCATAAATAGCAAAGCCAAGAACAGTGTAACCATTTTAAAAAGTCTAGAGGGGATTCCGTAACAACATTTAAATGCATTACTACTCAAACAATTTGATTGGATTATAAAATATTTAAAACTGCAGCTGTACTTGTGTTTAATGTTGACTATTTTGATTTCTGGAACATCTTACCTAAGAAGTACAAGTTTACTAAACTAGTTATTTAATTAGTATATAAACATATACCAAGCGCCATAACCCACACAAATCCATAGCTTGTAAGTGATTGTATACAGCCAGCTCATTGGGCAAACACACATAGAACAAAACTGCAAAAGAGTGTTGGGCATTAGGGTTCGTGTAAGACTCGTCTCCAATGTAAAGCAGGAACTTATTTATCCGAAGCTGCTCTAATGACTGAAAATAAATACCAGGAGAGATGCAGGACGATGTGCATTAAATAGATATTATTGGCCCTATTCTCAGGTGGTGTAAACTGGCATCGATCCACTGTACTTAATAGTTAGACTGATAAATTTTGGCTTTATTTTCATTCCGTATCCTCTAATTTATTTATTTATTTATTTCCCAGGATCTCTCTTACATATGTATTAGGTATGTTCCGGTTTATAATTAAATCTTCATTGACTTTTTAAGCAGAAAGGACAATTTTTAAACCTATTTTTCAGAAGAATAGCTATGTATTAATCCACAAATATTTCCTGATGTCCATATGCTATAGATATCCTTTCATATGCTAACTGCACTACTTCTGCCAAACTATCTGTCATCTCTGCTGCTTTACCTGGATGCATGTCAAGACATAAATCATTGGACAAGCTCATGTTATTGGTCACTGCACTTTCACGAAAAGCAACCTCATTTCAGAGGCACAGTGAATATCACGAGTGCCTCTTTTAACAACTTCATGGGTTAGACTGAGCCTGAAAGCATAAAGCTTTGCAGCAGCTTTATTTGCAGGTGAATGTTATTCACATCCTTTGTGCACGGTGCAAGTTGCCTTATTTATTCCACCACAGTTCCAGGAATGCTTAAAGTCAGTGTTATCACTGGGTCCTGGGGCTGGTGTCTGCTTGCCTCCTGCAAGTGGTCTGACCCGCTCAAGAACTGGGGCAGCATGTAGCTCCCGTCTGACCTTGCAGCGGGGGACAATGGACAAAGTCTTCTCTACTTAACGCTGCTCCTACAAAGGCAGACAGAACAGCTGGACATGCAAACATGTCCACAACACGTTTAAGAGTGTGCTACAGGGGATTCCAAAGCTTTGGGTGCATGTTAAGGATTAGCCAGCACTGTTGTCCCAAAATGCATTTCTACCAGCATGGCTTAAATAGCAGCCCATTCGTGGTTCAAAAACATGTCTATGAAATTTCTCTTCAACTTGAAGAGAAACAAGGACATCTACACTTTCCATTCTTTTCTATGGCTCTTATTCCTCAAGATGTTTTGTTTTGGGCTCTCTGATCTGCACATTTGCAATACAAAACGCCCTTCTGAAACATCTCCAATCCTACCCACCACTTAGGACTGGCATAAAAACAACATCCATGAGTCTTAGCAAGCCAAGCCACCTTTCAGAATCTGTTTTCCTGAGGGAGAGTCACCTGTATTTATTTCTATTAAACAGAAATTAACTTGGACCTCCATATGCCACCTCATTTGACATGGTTAATTCTAGATTCCAGAATCATTACTAAAACAAAAAGCACATCTTACACACTGAAGTCAGTGCGAATTAGACTTCAGCAAGGCACACAAGGCAATAACAAAGATAATCAAACAGCATAAGGATAATCCACTAATTGTTGAAATGAGGCGGAACATCGCCACGGCTTGTCTCAACAGCTAGCCCTAGGCTGAGTCATGTCTGGAGTTTGGGAAGTTTCTATCATTTTAAAGTATGCCAAGCCCGTGCACTTCAGGGCACAGCAGGAAGCAAAAGGAATGTTATGCTTGCCCTGAGGTGGGCAGTTCAAGTCAAGGAAATGAAGATCTTCCAGTTCCACTTGAGCAAGTGAGCTTTCCCAGTTCCAGCTGAGAGCATGCATATCCACCATGTCTTCAAAACCAGGCCAAGTGTCTATCTGGTACACATTCTTCTTCCTCAGATGGTCTCTGAAAAATAATCCCGACTTTAAAAGGAACACAAAACTGAAGATTCTGTAATTTTCTGAATTTCTATACAACAAAGAGGTTGCTAAAGCAAATTAGGATCATGCTCCCAGCATGTCTTTAGAATTATTTTGTTCTCAGCCTGAAAACAGAATTTGACATTCAACGACCTTTGTAAATCCAAAGAAGTGCTATTGACTTCACTGCAACTACTATAAATTTACATGCAATGTAAGCGAGAGTAGAGCTATGCCATAGTTTGATCATTATTCTATTAATTTATATGATACAGAAGAAGTCCAGCAATTATTTGTTGTATCTTTTTTAAACGCCTAGCTTACTGGCACTGCATGAATTTTGTGAGTGGTCCCTGTCCTTGATCAAGTGTTTGAAGTATTTGGAACTTAAAAATCGCACTGTCTGCAAGGAACAGAACCTTTCCTAGGACTGGGTGTGAACTTAGAGCTGTGCCATTTAAGGTAGCATTTCAGAAGAAATACTGGAAATATGAGCATGAACCTACATAGTGGAGAGATGAAAACATCACAAAATTAAGGAAAATATAATACCAGCAGAACTCTTAACACTTGGCTGCCTTTACTCTTCTTATTCTAACTATGTATGGTCTCCTTGAAAAAACAACCAGTTATATAGAAAATAAATGAAGGTCTATAGAAAATAAATTAAAAAAACCCAACAACATTCATATTCAGGTGTGGCATGAAGACAATTGTATTAAAGTTTCCTTTCACCACAACTTGTAGGCAAGACATTTGCCAACTTGTGGTTATATGGACAGAAGCCTATACCTTGAAAAAAAACACCAGCGCCCTGCTGCATCCATGTAATATCTTGGATATAATGTATATTCAGTTCATACCATTATATTCCTAATGGCATACTGTACTTTGCAGATGATTGTATAGGTCCAAATAGTCCAAAGAAAATGTGACGTGAATGGACATTTAGCTTCAAGCACCTCCATTAAAACAGAGTTCAGGACTTCACGATGGAGTTTTACAGTGGAGGGGCTCTATTTGTCTCAGTGGAGTTATTCTTGAGTTACACAAGATTAGAATTAGTCCTCACAACAGGAGAAATGTATTCTACCAGGATGGTGATGGAAGCATTGATCCTAAACAAATAAAGTGACCTTCTCCTTCAATTACTTTGGGCTTCACTAATTAAGATAATTTTGCTAATGAAAGCTGCAAAAATATTCACACAATTCTCATACAGTCTGACCTTCTGCTGACGTTTCCGATGATGGCAAATATTTTGCTCACCAGAAAGTGAGTAGCTGTTCATGCTGCAGAGCCTCTTCCACAATGCAGGAAACCAGAAAAACTGAAAATAATAGTTCATTAGAGTAACTTCAGCATCAATGACAGGCACCAAATTCTGTGCAAACATGCTCAGTGGCTAAAGGGTGCTAACACATCTCCTGGTCTCATGGCTTCATTACTTCTTTGTGACCTATTGACCAAATCCATTGGTGTAATTTACAAACCACACCTGTGTACCCTCTTCAAGCAGAAGTTGTTTCTGTTGAAATAGTGTTCCTAAGGATGAAATTTCTGACTTGGGCAGTCAAAACTTGGGCAGAATTCCTTTTGAAAGCAATCAGAGTATTGAAGAAAGACTGTAGGAGCTGTGTCAGATCATTTTTTGTGAGATATGTTAATATAAACACCAGAAAAAGCATGTATTAGTTATAGAAAAAGAGTAGTCATGAGTCATTTCCCTGATTCTTTTATCAAGGCTAGCGGAGATTGCAGCAATGTTCTAAACAACAGGAAACAATTTTTGGAGGTCAACTTGAATACTCAGGTGCCCAGCTAGCAGGGGAAGTATATTGGTCATCACTAAATTCTCCCATTGTTCATTTCAGAATTGATTTTCTACAGATATGTCATCCCAAGCCCTAAAAAAATACTGCCATAGTAAAGAAATCATGTTAATTAAGCAGCTTCTTCTGATACTCTGTTCCCATCCTTTTCTTCTTTTTCATTTAAAGATGCCAACCATGCCATTTTTAACTGTGGTACAGTCCAAATTCCCAGCTTATCCTTAGAGGTTTCCCAGAACAAATCCAACCAATGCTTAGCAATGCAGACAGTAGTTGCTCCTAGAAGTAAAAATAAAGAAGCGGACAATGCAGAGGAAGGGAAATGAGGAAGTCTTTGTCTATATAAAAATAAGTTCTTATATCTGAAACATTTTATGTGCTTGAAATAACATTGGAAGTTCTTCAAAAATACAGGCATGGTTGGGGAAATGATTGTAGGATGGATCAGAACTGAATCCAAAATATTCTATCATCTCCCTTCACTTTTGGTTACATACCATTAATCTGTATGTTCCAAACATTTAGGTAGATTTAACTGTATATTTGTCATTACCAAGAATGAGAAATGTGTGCTAAATACCATGGCTCATTTTGAAAATCTCTTCTTTTGAGCAGATTCAGCCATCGCAATGTAATATTTTCAGGAATTCCTTGTAGAGGATTTCAGACACTGTATCTTGAGATCAGGAGTAAAGCACATGAAAAAAAAAAAAGACTAAAAAGTGTTAGGATTTTTTAAAGAATGTGTATAAACATTCCTTTTCTTTTTATCAAAAGGAAGACAAAAATTCCAAAGCTACATGTGAATTACTGACCAAACTGCAGGACTGCCCAGCTTAGTAACCTCTAAGCTGCTATTGGCATCGGCCATTACCAGTTGCTGCAGGAAGACACTTCACTATGAGCAGTCAGATGTCTACTAAAATGTGCATTTGTAGTTACTTTCCACCTCACATTAGATAATGTCTGGCATATGCTTAGAAGCAGTTTATTTCCCTGCAATGATTTTCCCTCCTGTCCTTAAATATTTGCCATTAGAAATCTGGATAGTCTTGTTAAATTTAAAAAATGTCACTCTTTAGGCTTCACTGATATCTTCTGGCTATTAATTATTTATTCTAAGAGTACATTGTATACTCATTTTTAATGTACAACCTTTCAATTTCATTATAAGTTCTTTTTGCTCATATTATAAGAACTGTACAGTTGCAAATCAGCAGGGATGAATCCTCCAAGCTGATGAGCTGTAATATTAACTTCCATTCCTGAACAAATGTTTGGCTCTGCACAGCGCTGTGTACATTTTATTTGTTACTTGCATGGCTGCAGTACATGGACAACCACGCAACTGTGAACGAGGAGTACAGCATTTGAGGAACTCTGCAGAGACGAATCCATGAAGATATTGGACTCATGAAGGAGTCTAGATCTACCATCATTTACTGCTTCCAACTTCCGATGACCTTATCCTCCCATTCCTGTGTGAATTTATATTTTGAGTCTTGCATCTCTCACTGCAGATGTAGAGCTGCCTTGAGCCAGTGAAGCAACAATAACTGGGTTTATATCCCTGTAGGCTGGTGTACAAGGACCGGTGTACAAGGAAGCCCGAGGGCAGAGCACTGTGGGATCGGCGAACACAAAGGATCTTTTTGTCCTTCCCCTTTCACAAGAGCCCACTGAAAGCACAAAGGATGATATCCTTGCTAGGCAAAGTGCTGTTGCCTTTTCCTGCATCCTGCATTTCCCACAGGCAGGACTCTCCTATCCCGCGGTTATGTGTGAGTGTTGGGTAGAAAAAGGGGGCTGTACTAGTGTTACCTATTCGTGTTCCATCTAGGTAAACTTGCTCATTGCTACCCTCCCCGAAGCAGCTCTGCATAACTGCAGATTTCTGGCTTTCTGGCAGTTACAAAGGATTGTGCCAGACTGTATACTCCCTAAGCAAAGCCTTAATCTGTTTTCAGTCAGTTACTTTTTTTCTGGCAGCAGATATAAGGCCACCCAGTCAAATAATGAACTTGTCTTTCATTTGGATATAGTTTATTAATGACAAAAACGCTAATCCATTAATCAATTTAAAACAAGTTGGTAAATGAAAAAAATTCTCAGTCTCCTTTAGTAACAGGACCACATGCATCTTAAAAGGGGGCCATTATCTCCACGGGTTTCTCAGCTGAAGTTAAAAATCTAAAAATGATTTTCATTCATTTCTCATTAATATGCAAAAATATTCAAATTAGATAGTAATTAACCATCTACTCAGTAGAAAACCTTTTCATGATAATTTATGATAAACTCAGTAGCAGCTTTGATTGAGATTGATTTTTGGTGTTGAGAAGCTATCATGAATACAAAAAAGCACCTGAAAAAATATTTTTAAACACCTAACTTACTGCTCAGCTAATTATACAGCAACCACGTCCTCAGATTATTTCAAAGGAAGGCCTATAGGCAAGACACTAATGCTGAATGAAACAGGCACAGCATCCTTTTGAGTTTGTCCTACATTTCATCTTAAAGCTCAGCTTTCTTTACATCTTGCAGCCTAATTCATTTAGAATGTTAAATGTTTAGCGCTGCTTAATTCAGCAAATGGATATACTGGAACTGGGGCTTTGCTTGATAAGGCTTATGGGATTGCTTTCAAGATAAAACTGTTTTGAAAAATCAAAACACATCCAAGATAAACTGTTGTTTTATAATGCAGTGTTCCTGGGAAAATCTCTCTGATTTGTAAACAAACTCCAGACTTATTTTCGTAGATGTCAAATGGGGCTCAGAGGGTTGCAGGGTTAATATCATGGGCACGCTGTACGACGGAGAATCCGGTTTTGTTCTTGCAGCAGAGGCAAGCTTCAGGGCTGGGGGACATTGCAACCCGAGCCACCTGGGACTGCTGTTCAGAAATGTTACTCTCTGGAGGTGGGAAAACCAGAGGGAAGGAAGCATTGACCTTGTGCTGCCTAAATAGCTTAAAGGGGAGAAAAAATCGTGTTCGGTACCTCTTGCTACTAGTGGGAATTGCTGTGAGCACCCATGCCAAGGAGGCAGGACTATGGAGGAAAGAAAAAAACTAATATTCTTAAAGGCTTTTTCTCTGAACTTGATCATAGGGACTAATGCAACCAACAATCGATGATCTGGCAAGAAATAAGGTATATGGTGCTCATTCTGGGGATTTTGTGTTATGTAAACTACTATCAACAGTAAGTGGGAGAAGCATTAAAAAATAAAGTAAGCTTTGTTTCTTGATATACATTAACTATATTATATATTTAATGAGAGCAGAATTAATGCCTCCAGTTTTCTTATGCTGACCCACGATATCAGAGGCTGATGTCGGCTGTATGGTTGAACCTTCTCACAAATATTTAATTACAGGCTCTGGTGATGGTGACTATGCTGGAAAATAGCATTTTGTAGCTGAGAATTTGCTCAATCTGTATCTCCATGCAGCATAGTATGAATTACTTTTGGAGCTATCTACGTATATGCAGCCCAAGACAATTCCTCTTCCCTCAGTGTGGCCCAGACAAACCAAAATGTTGGACACCCATGACCCATACGTTCTCCACAGAAAAATCTGGTTTTCTCAGACATTTACAGCAGAACTATTAATGACTCAGGCAAAACTAGGACCCTTCTACCAGATTTTACCCTAGAAATCAATAGAAACCCCACAGCACGTATTATTAATAGTAGGTATTAAAATTCATTTATCATTAAGTCATCCTCAAAAAAGGAATGTAGTTCAGTCGTAAATATGTACTGGTGACATAAGGGAAGAGTGTGACAGCTTTGAACAAATCCCCACTTATATTAATACAATGACATCAACATTCATGTACATTAACTCTTGGCTGAGCTTTATTTACTGCCCCACTGCAATTTGCAAACTTTTTCCCCATTGCTGTGCTATATAAATGTTTGAGTTAGTAAGCAATCTCCAACTGTACTCCTTGGCTCTGTGTTGGTTTTTACACTGAAATGTATTCACTATCTACTGGTCTAGTACCTATACAAACCAAGGCCTATTGAAGCTGTTTTCATTGTTTCTCATTATTTACCCTGCTCCAATTGCTTCCAGATGGTAGAGCAATACAATGACTCTATTCATTCCTCCCTGGAAGTCCCAGAGGGTGGCAATGGACAATGTCCCTGAGGAGTCCTCCCTTCTGCAATCCAGGGAATCTCATTCACTGTGACCACATTCATCCACAGCCACGATGTGAGAATGTTCTCAAAAGGCAAAAAAAACTCTGCCAAGACATATCTGACAATACCCAAGTTAGTATTTCTTCTTCAAGAAACAAGAAGAAAGCTATCTCAGATGTGATATAGTGCATTCAGGATGGTCAAAGTGATTTCAGCTTGCTCAGGTGTCATGCCACGGTGGTCATCAAAAGCAAAGGCCATTGTAGGGAAGAAAATACCATCTCTCAGGTGACACAGTGAACTATTGCATCAAAGAGAGGGGAGTAGCACAGAAAACAGAGAAGGATTTCTGAAGGAATGATGTAATTAACAGTGTTTTTTGTGACAACAGAGAATAATACAAACAAAAAAATTGTTCCAAACTTCCACAGTCATTGTTTTTCAGTCTATTTTTCTTATTTTTTAAGATTCAAATAAATTGAAGTTTGCCTTGTCTTAGACAAAAGCAGAAATAACAACAGTGCCCTAGGTACTTATATATCCTTTATTTTATTCCTCCCATTGGAATATCTCAGAGGAGTTCCTAAGTATAAACTTCTCAAGCAGTGAAGTACTATTCTACTTATTGTTCCCCCTGGAAGCCTACAGCGGAGGACAGGTTTGGCTGTGTGTCCAACAGACAAGTAGGAAGGTTTTGTCAGAATTAGTTACTTACTGTTAACCCAGAGCCCTAAGCATTAGCCACTGGGTTTTATTCGTGGTTGAGAAGAATAGAAGCCCGTGAGAAGTTCAGGTGAGTGAGTGGAGAATTCAGCAGGCTCTGCTAAATGTGCGCTGTTCAGGCAGCGGGTAGGTTACGGTGAACCACAAGAGCAAATAACATCATGCTTTAATGTAGCACACTTTTTAATCTGACAGACAAAAGCGTAACAATATCCAATGGCTGGCAGTCGACTCCTGAAGAAGTCCAGCTGGAAATCAAGTGGCATCTCTCTGACCACTTTGCACCACTTGAATGAGAACAAAGCTGCTGGAAAGCTACCTAAGCCATCAAGTTAAAGCCATCACAGCTCTTTTGTTGCAAAAAGAATCCAGCTCAGAAAGGTTTTGCCTCCTCAGGAGTGCCAGAGCAACCCTTTTCAACGAAATGCTACACAGATTCCCGTGCTAAGTTTGCAACTTCAAAGAGGATTAAAAACGAGGTGGGACAACGCATAGCACAGCTGTGAAACTGGACAGCAGGGACACCACAGTAGCTATGCTGTGCACAATTCACCTGTTGTCAGCCTATTTACTTGTTTTCAGTGGGGGGGAAACCATAGCTTTGCCCTTGAGTTTTGTAGGGTAATTTCTTTTTGCTGCTTGTGGAAATGTGAAATTGTTAGCAACCTTGCTTCGATAAATATATAATTCAAGGAAGGAAAAACTGGGGACCTAAGGAACCTGGCTTTTTTTTTCCTCCCTTATTATAAAGTCATTTTTCAAATCACCTTTCTGACACATTTGTCCATATTGATTAGCTGCTTTTAGAATGACATTGTCTGACCTGTCTAAATCCATCAATTGCTCTCCTGCTGATGTTTAATTCCCAGTCTACTTTAGCTTCTAATGGTATGGCATGAATATTATTCATAAAGCCTTTTTGCTGAAAAGATCAATAATCATGTACATCTGAAGTTTGCATTCTGCATGTCGTTCAAGTAGCCCTCTAACTGGCCACAGACTCTTCTATTTTCCTTTTATCACTGTGGACTGTAAATGTTTCATTAGTAGCATTTAGAGAGTACATACTTGATACTACATCCCCAGGAGTTTCAAGTGAGTTATTAGGAACTTGTTCAGCAGTAGGATTAATGCATATTCCCAGTAGTTTTCATTGCATTTCCATTCTGTGCGCCACAAACTCTACTGTTAAATATGTTTTGTCCACTTAAAAACTGTTTGGTAGGGAAGGCATGCCTTAATTGTTCCCAAGACATTGGGTAATGCTCTACTGATGGGCCTAAGGTTGAACTAATAGGCAAGTAAGAGGCAGTTTAGCTTCAGCAGGTTTTAAAGTACTAATGAGGCACAATATACTGAAGTTAAGAACTTGTCAAGATGGTCACTTCAGATAAAAATTTGAAAGAACATTTTTTTTTTCATTAAAAAAAAAAACAAAAAACAACAAAACAAAACAAAACAAAAACAAAAACAAAAACAAAAACAAAAACCTAACAATAAATTACCCCAATGTTGAGAGGATGATATATTAGTTAAATATTTTTTAGATTAATACATTTCCCTACCAAAACCTGAAGAATTCAGATACAATTTCAGTGAAAGAATTCGCTGTGTTTCAGATAAAAATGATGTTATTACTCAAATCATTTTTAGGAAACACTTTTCAAAAGCAGAACCCTGAACCGAGCAAAGCACAGAATGTATCTGTCTGAACACCTGTAGTAAGTGTGGCTGTGCTTTGTGCTTTCAGCCTGCAGACTGGGCGAGTTGGATATCCTGTATTCCAAGCTGCTGTTCATACAGCTGCTTGCCTATATTTAGCAGGCGTTGCAAGATGGGAAATGTTAGAGCCTTAGAAGTACAAATACTGACTAGTCTCCATTTTAACTTTATGACATTTTCCTGGAAACCCTCTCAAGAACAAGAAATGTAAGACTGTAGGTATTTAGAAACTGCAGGATTGATTGGAACTTCACTGAATTTTAACTACTGCATGCCAGACTGCTGTGTTCAGTGACATAAAGTATTTTATTTTCACTTTATGACATAAAAGTCTAAGTACCCTGCTGCTGAGATGTATCAATCAAATCAGAGGTTCAAATATAATATTATTTTGATGCTGGAATGAGAGTGAAAATGATGCTCTAATTCAAAGCCATTTGGTACCGAATGTCTTTGCAGTCAATAACAGACTTGTGCATATACTTTTGCAGAGTGATTACTTCAGGGTTCAGAAAGTGGAAGGGTTCAGAAAATGGAACACAACATGTCCAACAATGCTGTAGGATTTATTTATTTTGCTTTTTTTTCAGACCCTAAAAACATTTCTTGCTTTGAAAAGAAAAAGTCAAACTCATTTTTAGAAAGATCACCTCAGACATTTCAAACAATTAAAACTCAAGAGTTTTGTGGATAGTAACATCTCACAGGTGTTTGAAGAATGGTCATAATCTGCCCAAATCCATTTATTTATTTATTTATTTTGAAGACAACTGGAGAGCTGCTGCAGTGGGTAGGGTGACTCTAGGCCATGCAATGGGATTTTTCCTTAATGTGACTGCCTCTCTGGCTATGGAGCACATGATAACTGTGGATTAATGTGACTGCCTCTCTGGCTATGGAGCACATGATAACTGTGGATAAATGGACTGAAATCTTCTCTGTGCTTAAAAAGCTCAAACTATTCTGATGCTGAGGGATGCACTAAGTTAAACTGATTATTAAGAACCTTGGCTTATCTCATGTTTAGTCTTAAGAGGACTTTTTTCTTACACAGCTAACGTAGCTCACCACACAACCTTGGTGGATGGGCTTTCTTAGTGTGTACTTTACAAATCTAATGCAAGCCTGTACCAAGTGGACAGTATGTGCCATTTCTCTTGATTCAAAGGCAGTGTGGAATAGAGCTACTTTTCTTCCATGAGAGTTGTTCAGTACTATGTTAAATTACCTCATATGGGCATTCTACTGAAATTCATGAAGAAATCCTGTAATTGTAGAAAAATGGAATCATATCTACTTCTGATGTTGTTTTTTGTTTTTGTTCTTGTTTTTGTTTTTGCTTTGCAGTAAAAGAATTAAAATATGAATGAGCTGCTTAAATGTTAAAGAAAGAAAATATGATGTGCAGGTAGATACTGAATTTGGGAAAGAATAAAGAAGTTCTAAGCCCTGAAACTAAGATGCATGCTGGCTTCCAATGACTTGGTATGGAAATGAACATATACTGAAAAGCCTGGGTCCTCAATATCAAATGCCTTCAATTCTATGCTGTAATCCAAGTAAACGCTCAGTTTCAGACGAATGCGGGATCTATTTTAATCTGCTGCTCTGCCATTACAAGAGAGATGGACTCAGCCTCAGTAGTCTGCATTCCTGGAAAAGAAAATGTAGACTGCTTTACTCACGATATGGGAGCACAACAGGAGACAGTTAGTCTTTTGCACCTGAAAACCAAAGAAAGCATTTCTGCACATGTTTTTGATGCCTTTCCTGGCACTCTGCCACTCTTCCCCTGGACCACGTAAGAGCAAGGTTTTTGTGAACGAGACACCTGAGATTGTTGGAGAGGCATCAGGAGACAAAACCTAACGAGTAAAAAATTGCAGAATTTTGGGGTTATGAACTGGTTCTTACCTTCTTCAAAGGGAAACCTGAATCAGAAACCTGAAGAAGCACAAATCAAGTTCCAGGATTGGATGCTGAACATTATGTCTAGAAAGACTTCACTTGGTCTCTTACATGTACCACGAACACATCAAACATTTCCCCTCCAAACACACATACACCTTGTTATTTTGCTTTTGTTGACCCTTCACAAGATGACCTCTTCTGTAGCTTCTCGTACTCTTAAGGCAGTTTGAAAGTGCTACTGTACTGTGCTTAACAGTGACCCAAAGGACAAAAATCACTGCGCTGCAAGGAATGCTGCAGCATTTGTGGTGGTTAACACTTACTCCCTATTGCTAACTTTCTGTTTTCTGCCCATTGTATCATGGAATGTTCTTGTATTCAGTACGAAGTAGCAAGGAAGAAGGGGCAGAGGGGGAAAACAAACAAACAAAATTGCTATGAATTATGCTGCAGTATAATTCATGATGTTTCCTTAGCAAATAACAAAGTAAAGGTTCACTTATTATCAATATAGAGATTTTCAGAGTAATAGTTTTTTTCTACTAAGAAAGGTACATAATGTTGCCAAGTAATCACATCAGCAAAGCAAATGTATGGCATTGTGCCCCTACAATTTCTCTTCTGGCTGCCCAGCTTGTAGTTCAGCAACCAAGGATACAGGCCACTGACTGCAGAAGATGTGGTTTTATTTATTAATTGCAAAGCTCCAGGTTATAGAAATGCCACTCAGACTTGCTATGCTTCCCATATAAATAATTGATCATTTTATAGCTCAGCACATCTACCATGAGAACATGTAACCCACAGAAGATCAGGCATTAGTTGATACTTAGTGTGGTATGAAGGGAATCCAATAGAAGCCAGATAAACTCTGTTCCTATGATTCCTTTCTTCACCCCCCTATTTGGTTAGATCATAGGCTGAATGTAAGCTGGGAACTACAGGTTGTAGTGAACAATGTCTATAGAGTGTATCATCTCCCATCTCACCCTTTGCAGGATTATTTGCTTTTATTTGCTGCAGTTTGCTCTATTACTGTCAGTAGATTTCTTGGAAATCTTTGAAAATCAGTGTCCCTTCAAATGTGAAGTACCTTATTGCACCAAAAGTTAATCAGGCACATTTGCAAATCTTAATGCTCCAGGTT
This sequence comes from Odontophorus gujanensis, assembly GCA_013399175.1. NCBI lineage: Eukaryota > Metazoa > Chordata > Aves > Galliformes > Odontophoridae > Odontophorus > Odontophorus gujanensis. The sequence continues at coordinate 17,386 of VXAB01005341.1, forward strand.
TTATGTAATGTCATTTGGTCAGCCCAACCCAAGAGTTTCCAGTATGTTTCATGCTTTCTGTCTTCTCTACAGAATCTAGGAGTCAGAGAACCTGGTAGAGGAGTCGCTGCAACACCTCTTGTTGTGATGGATGGCTCTGTTGCTATGAATACGTCCACCCAGCCTTAGTCTAACTTCTAGTGCAAGAACAATGCCCCTTAGAGTGAGAAAAGATGTCATCACTTTTTGAGAATGTTCCATCTAAACCAAGCAGATTGCTGTCAAACATGCCAACAGTCCTCCTTGCATACCTCCAGCTGTGGCTGTAAGTGTTTCCAGTTTTCCCCCAGTAAATTGCATGAGTAGAATGAAGCTCTGGTAAAAATAAATAAATGTTACTCCTATCTGCACAGTGGACCAGATTTTACTTTTTCTCTTATATGTGAAAGCTGCTAGCTTGACAACATGAAACTTTGCATCCCCTTTGCATCTCAGCAAGACACACCTGTATAATAAAGGGAATGACATGTTATGTCTTCCTACTGTTCTACTGCATCATTTCAAGCCTCCTTTTGAAAAACAACTTCAAAGCATTAGAATGCAAGTCTATTCTAATGCCCACTCCATACTTAGTCTGTCTGCTCACACTGTTAACCAGAGTGCCAATTAGTGTCAGTTCTAACAGTGGTTTGTGTACTACTGGCAGTCTTTAGCTGGGAATTGGGCTAAAAGACAACTGTCTCATTTCACATTGGAAATCAGAACAGTCATCATGTAGCAATAACTTTTGGTCACTGCTAACCCAGACCTCATCAAACCACTGACCTTGAAACAAAAACGTCTATGTCCCACTCCTCTTCCTTCTATTTCTCTAGACCAGCAATGCCAAGAGTCTTTAGGTCTGGAAGGAATCCAAATGTAATGGGTTTTTCATTGAACCCTGAGCCCTGAACGGGAAGCCAATGAGATCTATTATTGAAAACAAAACAACAAAGAGCTAAAAAAAAAAAAATAAATTATAAGCATTCAATTTTCAGACAAAGGCTGAGCGGTGCTATAACTGCTGACCCTGGGATATCTCTCACCACTGACTGAAAGCCATCCAAAGTTTTCTTATGGCAACAGCCTCTGCTACAGTTCAATTTATATGCAGAACAATGCATATTTGGACTCAGTCCACTCTAACTGACCACTAAAGTTATTGGGTCCTTATTTATATGAATTATTAGTTCAGATTAATTGAAGAGGTTTTATCACTGAGTCAGTGCTGCTCTATTACTATCTTTACAATTTAAATCAAATAGTGAGATTGTTTGGATTAATGGAGATCAAATTTTGTTTTGTTGTCTTTTATTTCTATTTTTAAATTGTTTTATATACTACATTAACTGGGTTATAATCTACCTGCTGATCTCTAATTTCCACTCTTCTGTGATTTTTTTGCAAGAGTTGCTCTCTTTTCATTTTCAGAAAACAAACGCCCAGAATTTAAAGTGAGATCTGTGTATTAATATATATACATACTTGTGTGTGCTATAAAAACTACAGCACAAATATATACATATGCTGTCAGTTTTAAATAAATTAATCCGAGGCCCTGAAAATACCTAATATGCAAGCATTCTACTTTTAGGCCCAGGATATTTAAAATTACTAAGGCTGGCTTTCGCGTTACACATGAGATGTTTTTCTGTTAAAAAAATAATAATCGTAAATCTCTTTTCTCATGCCCAAGAAGTTTCTTTATGAGACTTATAAGGAAACACAGTGGGGATTGTCCTGAATGGAGTAATAATCATAAAATTAGAAATAAAAGAATGAAACAATACAAAGCTCTTTTTTACTTTCTTTCTTTCTTTCTTTCTTTCTTTCTTTCTTTCTTTCTTTCTTTCTTTCTTTCTTTCTTTCTTTCTTTCTTTCTTTCTTTCTTTCTTTCTTTCTTTCTTTCTTTCTTTCTTTCTTTCTTTCTTTCTTTCTTTTTTTTTTTTTTAAGATTCTAAATCACACACAAAACATTTGTTCTGCTCCAGCTCTTTGTGAACTAATTGGCTCTCCTGGAGGGACAGGTAATTGTACTTGACTACACAAGCTGTCCTGAAGCTCCCTTGGAAAGCTCCAGTAAGCTTCCAGTGTTAGCAGCCATCAAGGATTTCACAGGTCAGGCATCGGATCGATACAGCTAAAAGCAGCAGGGACTGTAATGTCGACAGCAGGTTTCAGAAAACGCTGCAAGTGCCAGTTTGTTCCCCTTCATGCAGAAGCTCAAGACAGCTTAATTAACCCTTGGAAAATACAATTTATCCAGAGGCTCTGCGGGTCTGTGCTAGGCCTTATTGGTGAACTGATAGCAGAGATACTGTAGCTGGCAGCTCTGAATTCCCATTTCCCCCTTAACACCGATTCTGTTAGGATGCAAACAAAACATGTTTTTAGGTGGATGTGTTCTCCTTGTCCTGAAGAGCATGGTATGGGAGGCCAGGGAGAGGCTGTTCTGTTCGAACTCACTTGCTATTTCAGCAGGAGTTGGGCCCAGCAGGTGCATTGATCACTCACATCTCTGGCTGTGTGTGTGCATGCCCGAGAGTGTGCAACGGAAAGAAAGAGAGAGAGCCAGCTCCCACAGGTCTAAATGCTTCTTTGCCCTCTTGTAAAGATGTTCCCTTGTTAGTTGTCTATTTTTACTATCTTCTAATACTGCACGGCCATGAAAAGTACAGACAAGGTAATTTTCCACATCCCAGAACATCCACATCTTAGAAGACAAAGAACTTTCCAGGGGTGACAGACCAGGAAGAAGTTAGCTTGTCTGACGTGATACTCAAATGTGTGTCGCTGGTGTCAGGCCAACAGGCTGAAGGGTTTTTCCTTCCACAGCTCATTTCAAGCTCAGGAAATCTTCCAAGTAGACATGCCTTGAGCAACCAAGGAAAAAATATCCCAGTTACTGAGGCTTCACAATTCTTCCATACAAATATGCCTGGGAATTCATTATTTTAAATGTTAGCTCCACTTATACTTCCATTAGATATGTTTTACATTTGTATCATTTCAATTAATTCATGTAAACTAGTGTTCTTCAGTTTCTATTTACTTTCATTAGTGTATGAAAACGTAGTGTTTGCTCCAGAACAGTGAGTCTCACCAGAGTAAGCAAGACAAGCACTGCTTTCTTTCCAAAGGTTTTATACCTCTTCTGATGGTTAGAGGCCATGTAGCAACCAGTAGAATGAAGTAGAAGAAATCAGACTAGAAGGACTTCTATACATGCATGCACATAGCATAATGAACACTTTCACGTATACACAAAGATTTGTGACTTTTACACAACTTTGAATCCATATTTTCAACCTCTATAGCCATTAAAGGCTTAGGAATTTATGATGGAAAAATGCTGAACAGAAAGCTACTGGGAACCTAAATAAAAACAAACAAACAAGGGAAACAAACCCAGAAAACAGGCTAGACAGTATCTGTGATTTTGGATTTAACAAGCTCACTAAAACAGTGCACAAAAAGTTCTTGATGGAATTATTTAATATGTCTGTGTCATAGACCTCCTACACAAGCAGCTAGATATTAATTTGTCGAATTTGCAGGAGACAGTCTGCCAAAGATAGTGAAAGGATGCTGTGAAAGGCCTGTAAGCAAAGGGTAATGCTAGATACTTGACAAGTTTCAACCTGGTGTATTGCTACCTAGTGGGAAGCCTGAGCTCGTTTGACATTTGTATTAATGATGGGCAAGTCAAAATAAAACAGTGCTTGAATGACAAATGCAGAAGTGAGAAAGAGCTGGACTTTGCCCAACATATATGTGCAAATACAAAAGATACACTGCTATGAAGAAATTGCACTTACTGTACATGTACAGGTTAGTTTCATGCCAGCAAAACCACCACTGGTATTAGCTACACCACTGCGCTCTCAGTCGGAAGAAGACTTTGCAGATGGATGAAGATACAGTAAGGCAATAACAAGTAAAGTTTTATGACTGCTTATACCAGCTCTAAGTCAGCCTCCAGAATATAAAAAAAGGCTGAGAAAAAAACTGCTTCTTTCATGGTTTGTGAGCAGTAAGACGATAGGGACGCTACATGCAGCACCACTGTACATCAGATTTATACTATTAAACGCCCTCCTATTTTTAGAGAAACTTTTGCTTAACAGTTCAGACTACAACCAAAACATGCTTCAGAAGATGATAGAATTCCATCAGTTATCGAGGATTTGTGAGATCAAGAAAAAAGCACTGCTAAGCACACTGTCCCAGTGCTTAGGAAAGGCCAGTGCAAAACTGTAGAATGGGCAGGATACCAGATGATGCCAAGGGCAAGATTTATGATTACTGTCAGAATATCAATTACATAAATGAACATTTTTGACACTAGTGTGTACATGCATGGCCACAGACAGGCAATGAAGTATGCAGGTATGAAAAAAAGAACTGAATGTTCCTCATATCTGCCACAGGTCTCATTGCTTTCTCTTTTCTCTGTTACTGTCTTTTCCTGCACTTTTTGTTGTGTTTATTTCTTTCCCTTCCCCCTCCATTATTTACCCTTGTAAGGACTCAAATTGTGTCAGAACCATTTAGTGGAGCCTGAACACATAACACCTGACCAGCTGGTGTGAGTGTGGGGACAACTGTAAAATTTGTAGTTAAATCCACAACGTGCTTCTAGTGCTTAACAAATTAAGTATTGCAAAACACCATGCTTCAGAGATGTTGGGCAGCATGGTAGCATCCATGTGATTAGATTGCTTTTCTTCCTCTGGCACCACTTGCAATAAACATTGGAAAAAACATACACATTGAGACCATTTTCTTCAGGAAATACACATGGTTTCAGAGGACACACAGTGAAGTGCAGTTTATGACAGATCCGGAATACAATGGGTAAAGTTCCTTTAAGGAGAGCTTTCTCTGACATATTCTAAGCAACATTATACTGCTGTAAGAGCAAAATAAATGTAAGTCTGATGTAGCTTGATAATTCCATTTTAATAATATCAACAAAGAGCTTTTACATGCCTACAATATGGTTTAAGTACCAGATCATCCTCTCAATTATCAGGGAGTTCAGGCTCACCAAGGTTGTGTAGCTATTTCTGTTTAAAGGTTGGCACGTTAAGTGCATTAAAATCCACATGCATGCTAAAATTGCCTCCCTGTTTGGTGTGCCCTGTGAGGATCCAAGGTAAGGTTACAGTCAGAAGCTTAAGTTCATGTCTGCCTGCACTTTTCAAGATACAGTCTGGAAAAAAAACAACTTTTTCTAAGTGAGTAAATTCTGATAAACTCTTTTTCCTATTCTTTCATACCCATAGCAGGTCAAACCAGCTTTCACAGTGCACAAGGTTAGCATTCAACATTTGGCACCCAAAATAGATAAATGCTTAAATTTCTGATACTAAGAGACTACATCAATTCAGGGTATATGATGTCAGTCCTATCAGGAGAAAGCAAAGCTGAGTTTTAATGATCTTTGTTTCATCTCAGAAGACTTAAAATCACGCTTGTCCTTACGTTCCCTATATATAAAAATACATGCTTCATACCTACTCCATCCAATGTGATCTGTTTGCTTCCACTGAGAGCTTTGATACTGACAAATCAAAAAAGAGTCCTGTACAGTCCAGAAATTGTGAATCATTCTTTTCCATTTTAACATGCCTTTACATGCTTTGGAGGTGGAGGGGAATAATATACCAATTACAATATTGTGTTCAAGGAACGTTTAGACTTTGCGTTAAGGGACATGGTGTAGTGAGAGCCATTGGTGGTAGGTGGACAGTTGGACTGGATGATCCTGCAGGTCTTTTCCAATCTTGGTGATTCGATGATTCTAGGAACAATGCTACCACAAAAAAAACAAATGCAGATTTTTTACGAATTACATGGAATGGAATATCTGCCTATGTGCTACTCCTGTGTATTAATCAGTAAAATGTTCTGAATGATAATTATGTCAGTAGTAAATGTTGATTTTCAAACTGTTACATAGTCAGTCTGAATTACCTTAGAAGTTTTAACTGAAAAGGGAAAATACCTCAATAGGAAAATTCCAAAATGTTTGGTTAACATGTAGATCAGGTCATTTGAGGCCATACTTGCATAAAATTTAGTTAAAGAAGCTCTAGGCAATGGATTATCTTGTTGTAAGCATGACTTTCTCCATCACTGTTTTAGAGAATTGACATATTTTGCAAATCAGTTTGTAATGTTTTGAATTTGATCTAATTAGATTTTTAATACTTCATTCATCTATTTAATCTGGTATATCATACAAAAATCATGTACTGCATGAGTTTATCAAGCCACACATGTGTCATGTTTAAGTTCAGCACCTTCACCCTTCCAACTCTTCAGTGCTATGGCAAACATCAAGGCCAAACGATTTTGGAAATCCCAGGGGAATCAGGTAAAACTCAAAAACTAATTGATGAAGGAAGGATAAAACTGCATCAGTGAAGTAGGTAGAGGCTCTTGTAAGCAAACACTGCAATCCAAAATGTTTTTTGTTAAGTCTCCTCTAAAAGTGCTGCAGTAGAATTTGCTGAACACACCTCCTGGCACTGTACCTAACTGTTAAGATTCAAAGGCAGCACATTAAGGCTTACTGCGGGTCCTCAGCAAGAACCTTTCCAGCCAAGATGTAAGCTTTGAGAAGCAAAAGGGAGAAATGTAGTTACAACATATCAAAGTCTCCAATAAAGGACTCCACGCTCTTGCCTCTGTTCAGAATGTGCCTAATACATTCTGAAGTGTATATTATCCCCTTTTGATCACGTTACAAGGAAGTCGGCTGCTGTTTTCCTTAAAGTCCTCAATGTAGTTTAGCATACATATGCTTGCTACAGTGTTCAGGATTTGAGTCTGCTGATCTCTACAACTCATTATACACAAGAGCAACACAAAAGCTTATGGACACAACACTGCAGAAGCCTGTCTTGCGAACATGAGCAGAAGTCATGCCCATGTAACAGCAGACAGCTGAAACTGCAGATGTCCAAAGGACATTACTGAGAGCAAGCTGGAAGTCAGAACTGTTGCTCCAGACTGATGCAGAGGGAGCGAGAAGGGGGAGCAGGTGGCATAAAGATAGTCACTTCAAGCCCAAGGAAGTGACAGAGGCAGAAGTATACTTGACACTAAAGGGTGAGCATCATGCTGCCTGGCACTAAGAAATTCTTAGTTTCCTGTACCTATATATGCTTAATAGAGCATTTACCTTACTATCAGAACCAATTGGTATGTTTTCTCCAAGCCCAAATAAATCAAGATAGAATCAGATTCAACAAGATTGCTCGATGACCAGGTTAAAACTTGGAATACAAGGTGCTGTCAGAAAAAGATCAACAGAGCAGTGAATACTAACTGTAATTGTTCCAAAGATGAGTTCACACTCCAGAGAGGAGAGAGACAAGGCTAGGACAGGATGAGGATCAAATCAGGAGATTCCTAGTGCTCCAATTGGTGCTAGAAAGATAGAGAAGGAAACCTTGCTACCTCTGAAAGGAACAAGTACCTTCTGCAGCATTTTAACACACCTAGGCCGAACACTCCAGATTTAATCTGCTTTTCAAATCTTGCCAATGTATACCCATGCTCAGCAACATTCCTTTCAAGTGTAATGGGTATTGATTTGAAAGATAGCAAAGCGATTTTCAAACAGGAAAAACATATTAGAAGAGGGCTGAATGCGTAGACTTCAAAAACTATAATCCTTAAACGCACTACATTGGTACAGTAAAACAAGAGAACTTTGTCTTTCTCCTAGCAACGCTTCTCATAAAAGCAAGATGTAAATAGTGAGAACGCAGAAAAGGCATGTTACTGTGTAGCTACATGATATTCCACGCCTTTCTATCACCACGGATGTGATACATAGATATTAAATATTACAAAAGTACTGAAGGCTATGTTCTATTAAGAAAAAGAAGCTCTCATCAGGCACCACTTCAATGCAACTGAGTGGCTCAGGGAAGTCTCTGTCAGAAGGACAATGGAGGGAAGAATGACAACAATGTGATGATTGATGGTCAACATCTACATGTGGGAGACTGACTGGTGGAATGACCCTCTGTGAGAAGCACACCAGGATTGCACCCCCACAAACCATGGGGTGTACTCCCCCTTGCCATAGTCAAGCAGAGAGAGACAACCTGAGAGGAGAGGAGGAATGGCAACATGTTTCAGCTCAATGATGCAGGCAACCCCTATCCGGACCTACCCCAGTTCCCCAAGTGCCTCTATGTAATAGGTTTCAAACCCTGAAACAGGAGGGAGAGGTGAGTGAGGATGCAGTGGGAGGTCTGCCTCCAAACCTGCCTCTGTAAGGTGAGGTCAGCTCCACACCTCAAGACTGCCTCTGCCAGGAAAGAAAGGAGGGTGATAGCCATAGGCAACTCCTTTCTGAGAGGAACAGAAGGCCCAATACATCGGCCTGACCCTACCCATAGGGAAGTGTGTGCCTTCCTGGAGCCAGGGTCAGGGATATTTCTGGAAAAATTCCCAGACTGATCCGCCCCTCTGATTATTATCCTTTATTGATAGCTCAGGCTGGCAGTGATTACAGAAGCCTGAGGACTATAAAAAAATGATTTCAGGGGACAGGGGAGTTTAGATATGGAGCAGGCATACAAGTAATATTTGCCTGTATTCCTGCTGTGGCAGGGAAGGACAGAGAAAACCAGGAAAACCCATTATATAAAAGCATGGTTGAGAGGCTGGTGCAAACACAAGAATTTGGGGTTCATGGGGTAGTCTACTCAGCACCTGGCCTGGGATCTGCTGATGGGTATCACCTGTCTCAAAGGGGGAAATGTATCCTTGCCCAGGAACTGGCAGGGCACGTAGAGTTAAACTAGGTATGAAGGGGAAAAGGGTTAAAATCAGGCCTGATAGAGATGAGCCTAGGGGAGCAGTAACAGCATTAGGGGTGAGACAAGGGGTTCATCTAAAGTGCATCTACACCAGTGCATGCAGCATGGGCAACAAACAAGAGCTGGAAGTCATTATGCAGCAGGCACCTAGCTGCCATTATGGAAACGTGGTGGGATCACTCCCAAGAGTGGAGTGCCACAATGGACGCCTACAAGCTCTTCAGAAAGGACAGGCAAGGAAGGAGGGCTGGTGGCATGGCTCTGTATGTTAGAGAGTGTTTTGATGTTACTGAGCTTGTGGCTAGGGATGGTAAGGTTGAATCTCTATGGGTTAAGATCAGGGCAAGGGCTGACAAGGCAGATATCCTGGTGGAGGTCTGTTATAGACCTCCTAACCAAGATGAAGAGATAGATGAGGTGTTCTTTGAGCAGCCAGCAGAAGCTGTGTGATCACCAGCCCTTGTCTTCATGAGGGACTTCAACTTCCCTGACATATGCTGGGATTACAACATAGCACAGGAGTCTACGAGATTTCTAGAGTGTATGGAAGGTAACTTCCTTCTGCAGCTGGTGAGAGAGACTAGAAGAGGAGCTGCCCCGCTAGACCTGCTGTTCACAAACAGAGAAGGTATGGTGGGAGATGCAGAGGTTGGGGGCTGTCTTGGACAGAGTGACCATGAAATCAGGTAGAGTTCTGGATTCTTGGTGGAGCCAGGAGCAGGTACAGCAAAACTGCTACCTTGGATTTCTGAAGGGAGGACTTTGAATTGTTCAGAAGACTAGTGGAGGGGTGCCCTGGGATTCAGTCTTTGAGAGTAAATGGGTTCAGGACAGCTGGTCACTCTTCAAGAAGGAAGTCTTACAGGCACAGGAGCAGGCTGTCCCATGAGTCACAAAATGAGCCAGCGAGGAAGAAGACTGGTATGGATGAATAGAGAGTTTTGCTTGAGGCTCCAGGAGAAAAAGAGAATCCACCTCCTGTGGAAGAAGGGACAGGCAACTCAGAAAGAGTACAAAGAAATTGTTAAGATGTACAGAGAGAAAATTAGAAAGGCAAAAGCACAGCTTGAACCCAACCTGGCCGCTGGGGTAAAAGGGAGCAAGAAACTCTTATACAAATATATCAACAATAAGAGGAGGACCAAGGAGCATCTCCATCCTTTACTGGATGAGGCTGGGTATGTGACCACTGAGGATAAGGAAAAGGCTGGGGTTCTCAACGCCTTCTTTATGTCTCTCTTTAAACATCAGACTAGTTATCCTCAGGGTACTCCACCCTCTGACCTAGAAGTCTTGGTTGGAGAACAGAATAAACTCCCCACGATTGAGGAGAAATCAGTCAGAGACCTGCTTCTCCACCTGGACTGCCACAGATCCATGGGGCTGGATGAGATTAATCCAAGTGCTGAGAGAACTGGTGGAGGTGATAGCTGAGCCACTTTCCATCATCTATCAGTGTTTCTTGTTGACTGGTGAGGTCTCAGAAGACTGGAGGTTTGCCAATGTGACTCCCATATACAGAAATAAGGAGGATCTGGGGAACTACAGGCCTGTTAGCCTGACCTCATTACCAGGGAAGGTTATGGAGCAGATTGTCTTGAGGGAGATCAGGCAGCCTGTGCATGACCACCAGGGGATCAGGCCTAGCCAGCATGGGTTCATTATGGGCAAGTCCTGCCTGACCAATCTGATCTCCTTCTATGATCTAGTAATGATCTGATGGATGAGGGAAAGGTTGTTGATGTAGTCTACCTAGACTTCAGCAAAGCCTTCAACACTGTCTCCCACAGTATTCTCCTGCAGAGCTGGCAGCCTGTGGCTTGAACAGGTACACTCTTTACTGGAAGAAACTGGCTGAGGACCGGACCCAGAGAGTGGTGGTAAATGGAGATAAGGGGTCAGTGCTGGGGCCTGTCATCTTCAGTATCTTTATTGATGACCTGGACAAGGGCATTGAGTGCATCCTCAGTAAGTTTGCAGATAGCACCAAGTTGGCTGGAAGTGTCTATCTACCTGGGCGTAGTGAGGCTCTACAGAGGGATCTGGACAGGCTGGAGAGCTGGGCTGAAGCCAGCGGGATGGGGTTCAACAAGACCAAGTGCTGGGTCCTGCACATTGGCCACAACAATCCCAGACTACAGGCTTCGGGCAGAGTGACTGGTAGACTGTGTACAGGAAATGGACCTTGGTCAATGCTCAGCTGAACATTAGCCAGCAGTGTGCCCAGGTGCACAAAAAGGCCAATGGCATCTTGGCTTGTCATCATGACTATCAGAAATAGTGCTGCCAGCAGGAGCGGGGAAGTAATTGTCCCCCTGTACTCAGCACTGGTGAGGCCACACCTCAAGTACTGTGTCCAGTTTTGGGCCCCTCACTACAGGACATTGAGGCCCTGGAGCATGACCAGAGAAAGGCAATGAAGCTGATGAGGGGTCTGAAGCACAGGCCTTATGAAGAGTGGCTGAGGGAGGTGGGACTGTTCAGTCTGGAGAAGAGGAGGCCCAAGGGAGACCTTATTGCTTTCTCTAACTACCTGAAGGGAGGTTGTAGTGAACTGGGGGTTGGCCTCTTCTCTCTTGTAACTNTCTATAAACATCTAAGGAGCAGGAGGCAAGGGGACGAGGCCAGACTCTTCTCAGTAGTGTGTGGTGATAGGACGAGGGGAAATGGCCACAAACTGAAACATAGGAAGTTCCACACAGCTGTGCATGGGAACTTCTTCACAGTGAGGGTGACAGAGCACTGGCACAGGCTGCACAGATAGGTGGTGGGTCTCCTTCTCTGGAGACGTTCAAGAACGCCTGGATACCTACCTGTGCAGACTGGGCTAGGGAGTTGCTTTGGCAGGGGGATTGGACTTGATGATTACTAGAGGTTCCTTCCAACCCCTACAGTTCTGTGATTCTTTGATTCTGTGTGAAGTCAGTCCCAGTTTTCTCTTTAGTGGTGTAGTTACTCCATTTTCAGAGATTTTTGAGGACCATCCCTCAGAAAGCAATGCTGGTAAACAAGCATATGTATGTCCAAGAGGCTTTTGCTTTGCTAGGAAGAACATAAGAACCATAGAGTTTAAAATGGACAGGCTTCAGTTTCTCTGTGACTGTGCTCACTACAATACTGAATAAAGTTTCTTAGAACTGTGGGAGAAAATGTTTAGTGTAAGCTATTCACTGTGACTATTCACATGTGCTGGGTGAATATCCTGTGAAATAGCATGACTCTACTTGCAGTTACAAAACCTGTAAAATAAACCTCAACAACTGTTTAGATGAACCTGTTTAACATTCTGAAAGCCTGGAATCACTTTCTTTAGTCAGCAGTGGGGCAAAAGATGATTTAGAAATAGCTTCCTGGTGTGTCTGGAAATACATCTGTATTTCATCACATAATGGAATAAACATGGCACAGTTCAAATGCAGGAATCTGTTATACAGATGATGTGTTCCTATAGGTACAAATAAGGAAGCTCTTTTGGGAAGATCACCCTATCCTGAAGGTCACTGTCAGGTTAGATTTTAATCTAAAGCAGTTTCTTTTTACAGAGCCTGTAATTAACACATTTCTACTCCATGCTCAGCTTTTGTTAAGATGAGTTTTTATTTATGTTTTGCCTTTTAATTCCAGAGAAGCCCCAAACTTATGCATACTCATTGCTGTCCTTAGTCTTCACAGCACTTAATGCCTTCACATTGTAATATACCTGGTGAGAGATGACACTTGCCCCTGCTGTCACTGCTTCTGCTGCAGAGGTGAGGCTCTGAATCCTGCACTCCACACACTGAGTCCCACTTCCCCTGCTGCTCTGCTTCAGCAACAGGAGGCTGCACTTTGCATTTCTGAGCAGAGAAGAAGCACCACAGCTGTCCTCAGCTGGATCTCACATGGCAATAAATCAGCAATGTGACTGTACAGAACTAATGCTCAGCATGAGAAGGATCTAAGAACTTGTTCTGTTAAGAAGTGAAAGAGAAAGGAGTGTGGAGTGGACTAGAAAGGAAGAACTGAGGGGTAAGGCGCAGCTTCTCCAAGAAGAGGGGAGTGCAGTGAGAAATGAAAAGCAAGGGAAGAGCAAAGGGATCAGTGGGAAGACCAGTAAAAATGGAAGCAGAAAGAGTGAGATGAACAGAAGAAGAGGAGATGGTGCTAAACAGATAAAACAGATTAATGAAAATCAAAATATTGATAAAGGTGAGTTGGTTTGGTTCCCTGTGGCACTTCATGCTTCTGCCAAGTACCCATGAATTATGTCATGAGACCAATTGCTGCACTCTGCCGAAGCAGATTGGAGATGTGTTTGGATCCCATTTAAAACCCTAGGAGCAACTTTGGTGCTGTGATCACATCAGTAAAAGCATGTGCTTGTACTCTCCTTTTAACCGCTTCCGCTTTCAAAGCAGTAGAAGTTCTTTAACAGTTTTTTTGCTTTGCTTTTTATGATAGTCCATAGTCTTAAGCTTGATACACACAAAAGACTTGCTCCTCTAAGTTAGTATTTGATGAATAAGCTACAAAGCATTCGCTCTCTTTGGAAAATAGCAAAATCCTCAAATGACCTCATACGTGAACATCATGATGCCACTTGGGACAGTTCATCACTTGCTAACTCGTCATGTATGATGAAGTACTAGCGTTTTTCTTTGCTGGCTTTTTTGTTTTTAGAAAGAAACTTGAAAGCACATTGCATGCCAAAAAGATAACTAGTAGAACAGAAGAATAATGCATTGAACTCTGGGACTTTTCAACACTGTGCTTGTTTCATCTGTTTGTGTTTCATGGCTCATTCAAATATCAGTGTGAAAATCACACATATAAACAAACCTCTCTAAGCATTTACATTTTTTACTGTGCATTTTGAGCAAGGTTTTTTATATTTTCATTTTACAACTAATTAATGAAAAACCACTCTGAGCTATAAAGAGAAGATAATGTCAGGTTGTGACAGATGTTTTGTATGCATGCTGCATTTTTTGCAGGGGTTTCATTGGATACCTGGAAGGAGAAGCTGCAAATAATATTATTTTGTCTGTCCACTGTACCTTAAAAACACATCTGGGAGAATAACCCTTAGGAAAACCAAACAATTTGATTCAATTCCAGCTGTTAAAAATCAAAGTTCTCTGAAGTAACACAAGCCTCCAACATTCTTGTCCAAAAGAAAAAAAAAAGCTAAGCTTTTTTCTTATTTCTTTTCTAATTCTCTTTTACAATCTCCTCAAATCTGGAATGTAAGATACCTACTGCCCTTTTTCCCCTTACTATACTTGGATCTTCTTGCCACTGGATTTCACTGTGCATATGGGCCTTGCTGCAGTAAAAATGTCATCATCTCAAAGCTGGCAAAAGACCTCATCTTTTTTAACACCTGATCTGCTTTCCTGTGAGAGGAAATGCAGGTGGTCATGTTTGGATACATTCTGCAACCTGTAAGCTCTTGGATGTATAGAGAAGATCCTTCATAGATGGAGTTTCTTTTCCTTTAATTAGCTCGGGTCTGCCAATGGCTAGAGAACTTAGAACCTCACCTGTCAGGTGGCAACACATTCAGATTTTAAACCACCACTGAGACATAATCACAGCAGGGGGAAAGGATTGCTGCAGCAGAACGTGCTACTATATCATAGCTTGGATATTCAAGGACATTATTTACTTGGATACAGAAGATGCTTCTAGTGAACCAAACCTGAGGTGACAGCAGAGCCATGAAAAGCAAATTCTAAAAATGGTATCTTTATTACTGGGCACTGCGACAGTAGGCAGGCCAGTTAGGTGACAGGCTGCATGACTATTTGCATGAGAACATCTACTGTATGTGACAGATATTGACAAGTGCGTTGAAAGGCATTGTTGCTAAACAGGAATAGTTACACCTGGATGTATGTGGAAACACCATATCAGCTTCTGTATCCTTATATAATGAAGAAAGCTCAGCCTGGAATTAGTTGCATTCTCCAGTGACCACTTCAACTCCAACATCAGGCATATGAAAAGTCACAGTGCCATATTTCATTTTGTTTTTTCCAGGTTCCCTGAGCAGGAAAGGAAGACCAGTGAATTGAATTAACCACGAAAGATAACTCGTTTTTCCTTAAACACCATCATATCATTTAGTGTTAGAAAAGCCATACACAGTAAGCATGCTTCCCTATGTCAGGTGATTCTCCAAAGGCTACAGGTTTGACAGAAGCCAAATAACTGCCACTACAGAAAGCCATTATGCAGAAACTGAGCCTTTGTCTTTGCAGAGTAACTACTCTTTGTGATATTGTCCCATAAAACTGTTTTATCCTTGACCACAGAGTTTAACAGGGAGATGGATTTTGTACTTCCTCTTCTTAGAAATAACCTCTGCCTAGTCCACGGTGTTCCTTCTTCCTTCCTTGAACATACTTTCTAACAGCTGTATTACCCCAGCCAGTTTTTCCAACAGGATACACCTGCTCCTCTTGCTATAAGAAGAAAAATTTCAAAATCATGTTACCCTTGAACTTTTCCAAATGGCCCTACACAAAACATCTCAGACTAGCAGATGAAAAGATGTAAATCTTTTAACATTTAGACACCTGCTTGAGTTCTGCCTTTTCTAACTGAAAATTATAATGACTTTTTCATCAGCCTGCCTCACACTTGTATTATAGCAACATTCAGTGTCAGCAGTGCAGTGTCACCTAGGGCTGCATGGCTCTGAGAAGCAGAGATCAACTGAAAAATCAAATTCCTCTGAGGGTTGCAGTGTAGTCCCTCATGAAACTCATCGGGAATCACAAACACAGCTGCATTAAGACTCTCTGCACTAAGTACGTTCTTCCTGACAGCAAGTGCTCACTAAGGAAGAATAAGGAAGAAAACAAGGGAGGAGAATTTCAGCAGGGCAAGGTAACTCCTCTGCCATGGACTGAAACTGAGTTTATGCACAGTCTTCCTAAATTGTTATGGAGAGACCATTTTTAAAGCATCAGTAAAGATGACCTAGGCAGATACCAACTGCACACTCTTATTTTGATCAGCAAGTTTGCATTAAGAACGTTAATGAAAATAAAACTTTGCAATAGACAAATACAAAAGCATCAGAGTGTCAGGGAATACTGCCCAGAGAGTGTGTCTGGAATTGTCTGAGTCTTCCTTGTGCCATAAAATCAGCCTGTAATAATGCAGAACTGGAGACAAGAAGTGCTTCCAATAAAACAAATGAATTTCACTTCCTTCTGCATTTAACTAACAAAAAAAAAAAAAAAAAAAAAAAAAAGCAAGAGAGAGGGGGAGGGAGAGAGAAAGAGAGAGAAAAAAAAGTCTCATTGAAACTGTACTGTAGAGCCAATGAACAAAGTGCATCAGAGTGAGAGAATGACAAGATCACTGGCAGCATGAGGGAAAATTCACAATCTCAGAAACAGAAAGAAAGTATTGTGAAAATTAAGTAATGTGATTAATCTAATTCAAGGACACAAGTACTTTCTCCAGGGTAGTGAAACTGGCATGAATTGATTTGTTTGGATTACAAAATTATATTGAACTACTGCGCACACTGCTACAAAAGCAGGAACAATGCATATATGTATACTGAGATGTTAGGGCAGACACACTTGGGTCACTGGATGATGGCACCTGTTTGCAAGTCCAGAATATGAGAAATTATACAGACGTGAGAAACAGCTTCCATTTAATGGAACAGAAGTGTCAACCAGGAGCACACACATCCTGTGGACTCTCCTTTGACTATCAGAAAATACAGCTGAAAAGTGCAAACTTCAGTAAGATAAAGGCCATGCAAGCCACTGTGATCACCTGGCCAAATAATCCCAGGCTATGAAATTTTAATACGTAATTTCCATATCCAACCAAAACCAAACCTGTGACCTTGGTAGGATGGAAGAGCTAACAGCAATATGCTCTGAAAGAAAGATTACTTTAATAGCCTATAAGAAAGAAAATAATCACACAAGACACCTGCAAATCTTTCCCCCCTTCCATGCTTCATATTTCACAGTCTATACTCAAGGTAAACCAAAAAGTTTTACAGACATCTTCATGTAATCCTTGTTTTGGAAAGCTAAGACGTCTTATATAGAAGCAGACTTGGTATAGACTATCTCTATAAAACATCTTATATCTTATATTTTGCCTCTCTACCAGTCCTGTGACTTGACCCTTCACTTTGCAGCTGCTGGCCGGGAGCAGATGTGTTATTTAGACTCTTTAAAATTGTCTGACCATTTTCCATGGATAGATTACATCTATCGATATGTATTGTGTATAGCTATATGTCTGAAAACATCCATGCTTGGTGCCTAGCCATCCTTCCCTCCTGAACAAGGAAGGACAGACTGTGACACATAGGCATTATATTGATTCAATGGGAAGCCATTCGCCTCATTTTGCCTTAAAATCAATGGTTCCAGAGTCTGAAGGAGGCTCAGAAGAACTGCAAAGATTTGTACACCCAGATATGTGTTGGATTAAAGCTGACAGCAAGAACTGCCTGTAGGCCATCATCTTTGAGTTGTGGTGCCCCTTACATATGTTTTGTGTTGCTCATTACATACAGCCCTTCTATACGTTTATTATAGGATAGACTCATCTTCTGTACAGGTAATGTTCACCTTGGATGCATTATTGCTTTTTCACACATCTTGTGACAAATTTACAAAGAGTTTCTTTATAGATTTTCTGCCAGATATTAGAACAGAGAATTTAAGTCTATTTTCTTTATGCATATTTTCTCTCATTTGGATTCAGACGCCCTTCACTCCTTAAGTGGAGGGTCAGCTCCTCCACAGAGAAAAAGTACAAGACTGTTCTTCTCAATCCGAAAGGGATGTTATTTATATGGTGATACTGCTGCCAGTTGGCTCTTCTAGCATCAACAATGCTTTCATAAAAGTGCAAATATAGTTCAATATAACTTTATAAAGCCATGTTGCATACAATTGTCTTATAGTGGAAGATAATACCTTTTCCCTACAATGCTTTATGCCCACTTTTTCCTAGGATGTCAGCTTCAGTTTCTAGCACCCTTCTACCAAGCATGATGTGCTGAACTGATCCACATTGATGGAAAGGATAAAATAGAATATTTACTGATTCACCTGTGTACCCACCAGCAGAGGTGTAATGGAGGGGGGGGGGAAGGAAAACACTTTTTCCCTCCTCCATCCCCATGGAGAAAGCAAGAGGAAAGACTGAGGCAGACCACTAGAGCTTAATCATCTCTTGACTAACTTAGAGTTGTCATTTACTTATAGTTGGCAGCAGAACGAAGAAGTAAAAAAGTTGCCACATACCTTTCAATGGTCATGCTGAACAACTATTTCATTATTCATTTATTACCTCAAAGAGTTGTGGTCAATGGAGTTACATCCAATTGGTGGCCTCTCACAAGGGGTATCCCCCAGGGCTCAGTCCTGAGGCCACTCCTATTCAACATCTTTATGAATGATCTCGATGAGAGGATTGAGTGCACCTTCAGCAAGTTTGCGGACAACACCAAGTTGGGAGGGAGTGTTGATCTCTGGACGGGTAGAAAGGCACCACAGAGGGACCTGGATAGACTGGACTGATGGGTCAAGGTAAACTGTATGAGTTTCAATAAGGCCAAGTGTCTGGTCCTGTATTTTGCTCACAACAACCCCAGGCAACCCCTTTCAGCTGGAAAGCTGCCTGACAGAAAAGTGACCTTCGTGTACTGATGGCTGAATACGAGCCAGCAGTGTGCCCAGGTGGACAAGAAGAACAGTGGCATCCTGGCTTGAATCAGGAATGGTGTGGTGAGCAGGACTAGGGAAGTAATCCTGCCCCTGTACTCAGCACTGGTGAGGCCCCACCTTGAGTGCCGTGTTCATTTTTGGGCTCCTCAATACAGAAGGGTGCTGGAGCAGGCTCAAAGAAGGGCAACAAGGCTTCTGAAGGGCTTGGAAAATATGCCCTATGAGGTGCAACTGATTGAACTGGGGCTGTTAAGTCTGGGGAAGAGGAGGCTGAGGGGAGACCTTATTGCTCTCTTTAAATACCTGAAAGGTGATTACAGTGAGAGTAGGGTTGGTTTCTTCTCACTGGCCATCTACCTGGAATTCTGCAAGGCCTTTGGCACGATCACGCTCCACATTCTCATCTCAAAATTGGAAAGATATGGATTTGAAGAGTGGATAAGAAATTGATTGGAAGGTTGCAGCCAGAGGATCGTGGTCAACAACTCTTTGTCCAGGTGAAGGCTGGTAACAAGTGGTGCACTGTGGGGGCCTGTCTTGCGACCGGTACTCTTTCACATCTTTAACAGTGACATAGATAATGGGAGCAAGAGCATCCTTAGCAAGTTTGCTGATGAAACCAAGCTGAATGGTACAGTTGGCATGGCAGAAGTATGGGAAGCAATACAGAGGGACCTTGGTAAACTCAGAAGGTGGGCCCATATGAACTTAAAGAGGTTCAACATAGCAATGTTCTGCACTTGTGTTGGGGTAATCCCAGGTAGGTATACAGACTGGGAGAAGAACTCCTTAAGAGTAGCCCTGCTGAGAAGGATTTAGGGGTCCTGGTAGATGAAAAACTGAATATGAGCTAGATATGTGCTCTTGCATCCTAGAAGGACAATGGTATCCTGGGCTGAATCAGAAGAGGGGTAGCCAGCAGTGTGACAGAGGAGGCTGTCCTCTACTTTGCCTTTGTGAGGCCCCATCTGGAGTACTGAGTCCAAGACTGACACCCAACACAGGAAAGATGTCAAGTTTTTGGAGAGTATCCAGAGAAAGGCCACAAAGATGATCAGAGGGCTGGAGCACCTCTCCTATGAAGACAGGTTGAAGGAGCTGGGCTTCTTCAGACTGGAGAAGAAAAGGCTCCGGGGAGACGTCATTATGGCCTTCCAGTATTTAAAGGGAGATTATAAGCAGGAAGAAAAAAAATTCAAATTTTTACACAGCTAGTGATAGGACAAGGAGGAATGGTATTAAACTAAATGAATGAAGATTTGGATTAGATATCAGGGGGAAGTTTTTCACTGAGAAGGTGGTGAGGTGATGGAACAGGCTACCCAGAGAAGTTGTGGATGTCCCATCCCTTGTGGTGTTCAAGGCCAGGGTGAATGGGGCCCTGGGTAACCTGATACAGTGCTTGACCTAACAGTTGGCCTGCAGCAGGGGGGTTGGAACCTGTTGATCCTTCAGTTGCTTCCTACCCAAGCCATTATTCTACAGTCTCTTAAGGGGTTTCATCAAATGCTCTCCCATTTCAATCTCTTTTCCAGAAAGCCTAAATCTGACGAATCTCTCAATGAGAGCAGGCCGTCATAGTGATACAGACACTTGTACGTGTCAGTATGGAAGCTTTATCTTGAAGAAACAGAAAAAGTGTAGTGATCTCAACAAATTTCTAGCTATTTCAGTTACAGCGCTTTGTTCTGGAGTTGTTTTTGATCCTCTTGGTACAATTTTCCTAGTTGAGTTTGACACTGCAAACACTACAAACAAAAAGACACGGGCTGTGAACCACTGGTAGTTCTGCTGCAAGGCTCTCTACATAAATAAAGAATTCAAAAATGGTCTGAACTACCACTGCTTTCCAAACCTGCCCCAAATTTCAGCAGCAGCGTCTATACTTCCCAAGCTACACCAACCACAGGCTGCTTCTAAACGCTGGCTGCAAAGTAGGCAAAAAAGCCTCGAATATTAGCTCTCTTGATCTCGTGCCTCCGCCAGAAAGAGATGTTTGTATTCTATATACTACTGAGTCTCTCGTGATTTGCCACTGTGCTTCTTACAGTATTATGTGTTTGCCTTCTGCCAACCTTTCCTCCATTCACCAGCCAATCCAGCCTTCTGGTCTTTGCCACTTGGACTTTAATTGAGTAGTACCCTCACTTTTGAATACTCATTGCTCTAGTCCCCCTGGACATCTGTAGCCTCACATACGCACCAACTCTGCTCTGTTTCACCATTGCAGAAGATATAGGAAACAAAGGATTGTCCAGAGCTTCTATAAGTGTGGCCAGATAGCATATGAATGGTTAGTGAATGGTTCCTTACTGCAAAATGAAACTGATCCTTTAAATATGTGACAAAATCCTTGAAAAGTTTAGCTAAGCTTTCTACTACTAAGCAATTCTATGATAAAGTGGCTTCAGAGTTAAGAACTGCATCACCTTTCTTTGTGAGCAAAATTTATAAGCACACACACACACACACACAAGGAAAAGATTGTCAGATAAACAGACCCTCACACACTTATTGCCTCTGGCATAGAATTCTGTAGTCCATTTATCAGCTGTCTCTGGGTCACTGTAACTGCAAAGAGCTTTTAATGCCCTGGGCCCATCTTCCCCAATAACACTAAAATGCAGACGTTACAGATGTAGGTTAAAAGACATTTTTAGAAGCTGTATGCATCTCAATATCAAATTATATGAACTACAACTGAAATGTAAATAACCTTCACATTAATTAAATCTTAACATATGTCAAATTGATGTATACCAAATGTACCAAATATATGCACTGTTAGGCTGCCATGTAGATTGGATTAAGTATTTGCACATATTTTTTTGAAAGTAGCCAGCACGAGTCTGTTGGTTTGAAGGGATGACATACCAAGTGTTCCAGTGTGAGAGATTTGGTTGGGAATGAGAGTGTTTATCCCATGTATTCTTACTATTCATGTAACACACAGATGAGCCCAAGGCACAAATCCAGACTAATGTGCTGTACAAAAAGCAAAACAAAAATTGCTTCTACAACAAAAAAACATCTTTATCTTGTTATCATAAGCTACATTTCAAAGAGTAGCCACTTCTCTATTTTTAACCATGTTTGGTTAAGTATGGGAAAGTTCCAGTCTTAACATAGGCCTGTGGATGTCACAGTAATGTGTACCTGTTATCACTATAGATGAAAGCTATCAGAAAAACATGTAAATTGTAATAAAATTGCCAGATATTCAGTAACAAACTGTTACAGATTTCAAATGACAGGGAAGTTCTGGCCCAGAGCAATTTGATGTAGCTTCATCATTGGTCCTGATTTGTGTACTAGCATTAAAACACATGACCTCAAGAGGTCCATTTTGGCCCCAATTTTATGATTTCAGAAAACAATAATTACCAAAGTGAAATATAAACAATCTTGAAAGTTTATGGAATACTAATTTATACCTTCAAATTGCAACTTAAATGCACGAGGAGGCAGGTCTTGAAACTAGAGGTGAGAACTTCAGAGAGCTGGGCAACCACAAACCACACGAAGTACTGAGGAAGGGGCGACCCTGGCTATACAGACTGGAGGATGAAATGACAGAGTAGCCCTGCTGAAACAAGTTTGAGGGTCTTGGTCTACAGAGTGCCCAGGCAGCCACAAAGGCCAACCACATCCTGTGGTGCATCAAGCACAGCACTGCTAGCTGGTCAAGGAAAGAGGCTGCCCCATTCTACACTGCACTGATGTCGCCTCATCTCAAGTGTGTGTGCAGCATACAAAAAGGACATAAAACTATTAGAGAGTTTCGAAAGGAGGGCTAACAACGATCATGAAGGGTGTAGAGAAAAAGACATACGAAGAGCAGCTGATGTTCTTAGGTTTGTTCAACCCAGAGAGGAGAAGGCTGAGGGGAGACCTCATCATGGGCTATGACTCCCTTACAATGGGGAGCAGAGGGTCAGAGGCACAGGTCTAATCTCTCTGATGACAGTGACAGGAACTGAGGGAATGCTATGAAGCTGCAAGAAAGGAGGGTCATGGTGGATATCTGGAGAAGATTCTTTAGCAAGAGGGTACTGGGGCACCGGAACAGGCTCCTCAAGACAGTGTGCTTGCCACAGTTCAAGAAACAGCTGGACAATGCTCTCAGGCATATGGTCTGATTTTTGGGTGGTCCTAGGTGGAGCTGGGAGTTGGACTTGATGATCCTTATTGGTCCCTTCAACTCTATGATTCTGTAAAAGAAGCAAATGGCAAAGTTTCCATTGATTTCGGTGGAATGGACTGTCAGTATAAGAGTTCTTCTACCACATCAACATATAGTGGAAAAAGTAGTACACGTGAATACGTCTAGAAAGACATATCCAAGTGATCTCTAGACTACTGATGCTGTTCAAACTAAGTTGTCTTTTCCAGCTCTGAACACTGAGCATTAATAAAAACTTACACATTGATATACCTAAAAGGTTGGGTAAATAAGATCTTTGTATTACTGATGACAGGAAGAGAAGCTGGACATAATGATTTACCCAGTTAAAAACATAGCCCTAGCAGAGTTACTGAAAGACAGCAGTCCTGACTTCACGCTCCCTTTTCTTCTTCTGCACTGGGATGAAGCTGAAATGTCAGTAAATGAGAACTACTGCAGGCTACTGCTCAGCAGGCCACAAGTCCTTTTAATGCCCCAGCACTGAAGGAACAGTTATGGTTTTCATACAACCTTTGACACCCTATTTGCAACTTTGAGAGATGACTGCTGTAATTTGTGCTAACACCCATTCCATGACTTGCCCACGAATTCAGTTTCACTGCAGTGTCTATATAATACCTTAAATGTTGGCAATATAGTCTCCATTCAGCAGTTAAAGCAAGTATGGAGTGTACTGTAGTAAAACAAACAGCTGTACCCTACACAGAATAGTTCAAACCTCCAAATGAAATACTGAAATGAATCTCTACAGTGCATCTAGCTTTATTGCACAGAGAGATGAGTCCATGAAGACCATATACACAGAAGCATTATTTTTTGATGGAAGTATAGTACTTAGCTTTTAGAAAAGCAGTTTTGACTGGTTTTCCTGTGCTCCTCTTGTAAGTACCGTGTACCCAGCTGTCCCTTTTATACAGCTTTATGCATCATTTTATGTATTATTTATACTTCGATAAGACAGAGCCACACAGGAGTCAGAACTCACTTGCATATCAGTTATGTAGTAAGTTACTGATGCTATTGTGTAAAATTTGTTTACTCAATAATCCTATAATCCACTGATGATAAAAAGAAGTTTCAATTATGAAATAGTTGTGATATTTTTCCCCTAAATATATTATAGTACTATATTGATTTAATGACCTGTTAATTTTAAAGTGACTGGTTTTAAAATAGTTGCACATAGTTGCATTTATTATTAAAAAAGCATTGTCAAGTCCAGGAGCTCGGAATTGGAGTACTTATGTTAAAGAAAATTAAGGCAGAATGTCCATCTTCTTAACTCTAATAGTCTGGACACTCATTCTTCATCTTTCTTTTCAAATGTAAGAAAGCTCAAAATATTTAAACCAGGTTTAGTCAAATAAGAGAAAATAAGAGGACTGACACACAGAAAATGACTAAATTATGCTCAGTTTAGGGGTTCCACTTCTCTCTTTTGCCTCAGGCTTTAGGGACATTAAGACCACGTTATAAATCCTGGTCAGTGATTTTTTCTAAAGAGCAGAAATGAGAGTTTATTAGCATCACAGCAGTTGCCTCAATAATGACAAAACAGTTGCTCATTACTGCTCATTAGATTCATATTAGATTCATTTGCAATAGCAATACATCTTCTATTCATACTCAACTGCAAAACAACAGATATGATTTGACACCTGCTGTAGTACAGAATTCATTAGGAAGTAATAATACAAATAGGAATTCAACTGATGGACTGATGGGTCTAAAATTTGTCATTTAATGCAGAATTTATATAGGATAAATACCACAGCAGGCAATCAGTTTTCTCAAATCGTATGTGATGCAATAAAATAATTACACAGAAGTATATATTCAAAGAGCAATATACATACAAACATACATACAAAATTAGCAGTACCATATGCTACATGTTATGTACACAGTAAAATAAATGAACTGTTTCTGGCAATATCCCTAAAATATAAAATAATGTAGTTATTAATTTCTAGAACTGGGGAAATTCAAAAAGTTATTTGAAATAAATAAATAAACAGGCCACATGTTCTCCCAAAAATTTCTGGGACAAAGTGCAGGATCTTACTGAAACAGTGCTTAAATGTCATTGCCTGAATTTACTTGACTGCTGACTAGTGCACAACAGTTACTGTATCACTATACATAATGGCCCTTAACTGGGCTGTAGTCTCTCCTTTCTTTAGCAAATTTTGTCAGACAATACAAAATTATCGCAGAACTCAGAAATCCTTGCCTTCTTTTTCATGCATGGGATGAGAGTATAACCAAGAAACAGGTCTTCACAACACAGAGAAGTAGGATACACTGATTTCAAAAACTAACCCTGCATCCCTTAAAATAATTAATGTGTATGGGAACTGTTGAATCATGGCCTGAACCACTGATGGATCATCTGAGGTGAGCAGTGAGTCAGCTGCAGGAGCACAGGTGAAGGGAATGCACCTGTGTGACTGAAAGGGGTGGAGTCTGGCTCCACCTCTCCCAAACCCCATTTAAGGGCTGACCACCACTGGGGAAGGATCTTTTTCTGGAGACTGCTCCTTTGGAGTTTCCTATTGTGAGCCTGGGATATGAGTGAGCATTTTTCTTTATTTTGAGTGTCTCTTTCCATCACAGTAATCTTTCTAACTATACCATCTGTAAAGTATCTTGGCTGCAATACTGTTCGGTATTATTCATTCTGTTCACAATACATTGTGTTACTCTGAGCCTGATAGTCACCTTTCACGATATTTCTGATGTTATTCCTTAAGGTACAAAACAAGCCTCTTCTTGCTAGACTCCTCACAGTTCCCATCAAACTAATTAATCCTGTATAGCCTATTCTTCAAGCAAAGGAGCTTCTGTTTGTTCTTACCCTACAACTCTCCTATTGTCTGAAAAAAAAGCCAAAAAACAACCCTGCATTATTTTATTTACTTCTGGAAATAATTTTCTTTTTAGCTTCTCTTTGTATTTTTTACATAAGCCTTCACATCTCCTAAATGTCTGGCTTACTTAGGCTCATAAACTTAAGTCTTTATTCAAGACAGTACTTCTGGAATTGCTTTGTAAGAGCAGTTTCCTTCCCCAAAATCAGTGTTACTGCACTTCAGCAAAATCAGGAAACTTTGTTCTCTTTTCCTGTATCAATACTCTAGTGCCTTATATTCAGCAGTAAATTGCATAAGGAGATTTCTGCTTTGTTGCTGTTGCTCAGGAAATTCTTATTCCTGGTTTAAGAAGGACCACAGGTAGGTTCACAGGGAATGTTAGGTGTTAAAGAAAAAATAAAAATTAGTGTGTTTTTCATTATCTCCAAGAACTCCCTTTACAGTGCATCCTTTCTTACCCATTTCTCCACATTTCTTGTGCTTATCCACATGTTCTCCAAGTTAATTAGTTTCCTGTGCAGTTGTGTACTAAATGCCTTGCTGAAGTTCTGCTGAATCAGAAATCCATCTGAATTGGATTTACCATAGTTCTCTTGTCTACCATATTTGTTATCTTAGCATAGAAAGATATTAAGGTAGCTGCATTTTATCCCACTTTCTATTTATTATCACAAACCTTTGTTATTCCTTCTTCCAAAGTTTTCTTCAATGCTGCAAACTGTGAGTAATGCTGCCAAATTTTCAGTTGCTTAAGCCACTTTCTCTCCTTTCTTATTTTCTGTATAGTAACATGTCATTCTAGACATTTATTTTCTTTGCTGTCCGTAAAATGTGGAATGGAAGTTATAATCTTCCCTCCTGACTTATATCACCTGACACAATATTCAAAACATGCATTAAATGCTTATAAAAATAGTGTTTATAAAAGACATACGAGTATTCCTCCTCTACCTAAGTGGGCACCTTCTTCTCAGGACCTATGGAAACTATGCAGCATTATTTAAAGGTTATTTCAGTGTGTGATCTCCTACCCCTCCTTGTCATAGAAGTCATGTACACTTACTCCACAAAAAACACTTAAAAAGAACTGCTCTTTTCTGGTTCAGCCAACCTTTAGAACAACCCTCCTGGACCTACACTTACAAGAGTTGTTATAAATGCAAATAAATAAAAATAGCACACACAGCAGAGATTAACTTGAATAAGCAAACTGCTTTCAAAATCAGCTGCTAAGGAAATGATTGCAGGAAGCAGAGGCTAATACTGCACCTACTAACCAAAACTGCCAAATCACCCTATTTACTTCTTTCCAAACTATGATCCTCCTTGTGGAGCTGCCTCCACAGCAGTGGATGGTGCAGCAGTGTCAAGTAAGGGCAGACCATTCCAGCACTCTGGGCATGCAAGTGATGCATCACCATGTTATTAGATTTATTATACAGTCTATTTGCCACTTCAACACTATTTAGTTTTATTTTTTATTTTTAAAACCAAATTGAAAGCAATCAGAGCAGTCATTAAAATGCAACAGCTTCCTAATTTCTCCTGGGAGAGAAGGTATCGGCACCCTGCCTCTTTCATTTGGGATGTGATCTAAGAAATAACAATGCAAATATTGCATGATCAGGGCTATTTTCTATGAATATGCCATTAATATAATGACCTTTGTGCTACATTTACAGATTATGAGGATCAATATTTATTCTTAGGTTAGGGGAAAAAAAATAAAGCTCAATCTTGCAGTAAAAATGAGTCATATTTAATATATCATATAATAATTAAGTTATTAGCGCTACTTATATATATAAGTGAATAATGGGTTTTGTGATGGATAAGTTTCCTTTCCCAAACAGTTAACATATGTTAACTCCTAGCATATTTTTGAATTAAATAAGAGTGGGTAAAAAAAAACCCAAACATTTCTTTTCAATGCTTGTACATTTCTTTCTGAAGGTATGAGAAATTGAAATCCCTGACATCTGAAAAGAGAGAGGATGTGCATATCTTTTCACTTACAGCAATAGGAACTGGTAGGTAAGTTACAGAGGCTAAAACAACCCCCTCTAGTATTTTCTTTGCTGGCCTGGCGAAGAGAAGTGTAGGAGTCAGTTGTTTATTCATTTAGGATACTTGGCATTAAAGCAAATGTCACATATTGCCATTGACATCTCCTGTATTTTAATAGAGCGTTTAAAATAATTTGTTCGCAGGTTTATATTTAAGATTAGCGTTTTGATATCTCCATTTTTTTCCCGTTTTCTTTAGAGAAAGGCCTAATTCCTTGCCTGTCTTTTAAAGGTCTCAACTGATTCTTCTGCTGTTTAACACATAGAAGCTTTAATACTTTGAACTTATTGCAAGACATAAAATACAAGAATTTTCTACATACAAAGCCTTAATCAGTCAGAAAGTTGGTAAATTATGTCTTCATGCCATCCATATTGAGTGTCCATTACTCCTGGACATAGCACATTAACTGACTCATTAGCTATTTCAAACCATATGGACTTAGGTTTTGGGTGGGCTGCTCTGATAATATCCTGAGGTGAGCTTCCTAATTATTGCAATTATGTGATCTCAATCATGGGGCCAGTCACACAAAATAGTGTCAAGAGTCTTTAAAATGGGAGTCAGTGCACCTAGACAGTGACTGAGTTGAGCAACATGCCCCCTAGATGTTGGAGATCCCTTGATACCGCAGAAAGTAATTACTTTAAAAGTTCTAAGAAATGGGAAACAAGAACAATAGCAACTGAATTAGCACAAGTGCATGGAACTCTATACTTATACACAAATAGATTTCTCTTTAAGAAGTGGCAAAAGTGATTTCTTGTTGTCAGTGGTTTTAATACAGAGATGTACTCTGTATTTACTGTATGTTTAGGCATGGTATTTTAAACAGCAAGGACATCTGGATTGGAGGGGGGCAATTAAAAGTGGAAATACTAAAATGGCAGCATTAAATACCATGCAAGTATCACAATGCAACAGTGAGAGAAGTCACAAGTTGCTCACCTAATGCAAAAAATTTAAAATTTGTGTATGTGAGGCTGCAACATCCTGTAAAAATGAAGTCTTTTATATTCAAGTTGAGATTTGAGAAAAAGAAAAAAATAGAACATAATCCTACGTTTTAGCATAGAATATTTTAAAACAGATATAAACAAACTGCCTCCAAGCACAGATAAAAACAGTCTGTTGTACTGCTAAATACATGATGAAAGCTCTTGCTCTCTGGTAATTTCACTACACTTTTAAAACATAACCCATGTTAACAGCACAATGCTTTTTTTTGTCAACTTCTGAAACTTAGTCTGTCAAGAGGATTAGGAGTAGAACAATACTTCCAAGGCAAAAATCAGGATAAAACTTCTTGTGGCTTAACCAGTCACACAGCTGTTTGCTCACTCCCCTCTTCCCAGTGGGATAGGGGAGATCACTGGGGGGGGAAATAAAAATTAGAACTTGAGAGTGGACTGAGGTAAAACTACGTACTACGATACAGAAAAAGATAATGATTGTAACTCATATATGAATATATATATAACAAGTGGTACACAGAGAATTGTTCCCCCTCTGACCAATACCCAGCTAGCCCCCTGAGCAGCAGGAAGGAGTCAGGTCAACTCCCACCCTCTTCAAAACTCCTTCCACTTGACATCATATGAAATGGAATATCCCTTTGGCCAGTTTTAAGTCAGCTGTCCTAATTTGGTTCCCTCCCAGCTCCTTGGGCCCTTTGCTGCAAATGGCCCTGGCTCTGTACAATGCTACTATAAACAGAAACTATAAGCATTTCTGTGTTATCAATGTTGTTTTTCTCTTAGAATGAGAAACAGCATTATACCAGACACTGAAGAAAACAGTAGCTGTAACTAAGACAGAAGTCAGGCTTGTACCTTCTGAATACTTCTCAGACACCTACAAATTCAAGGAGTCAGTTACTTAATAGCACAGTGCATTTGTACATACAATTAGATAATGAAAACAGGTATTCAAGAGTTACATAGGAAACTAAACTTCTTTCACAAACTGAAACAACTTCTGCTTGTAACTAGATCTCTACATTCACCATACAGAAGAGCCACCTTAGGAACCATAGCACTACTGTTTTCCTTTTCAGGAGAACAGCACTAATCTCAACTGCATTGATTCTGTGGAGAAGCTAGGATTTGTTTATACTTCACAGAGCAACACACATACTGCAAGAAATGTGAATTAAAAGCAGTCCTGTCAATATCAGAGCCAATAATACCAACATGCAAGTAGCACATTATACCACCTGTAAAAGATAGCTGTGTCTGTACACCCAAGCTGCATGAAGGACTGATTCCTCATGAGAAGGGCCAGTAAGTAAAGTAACAATAATTTGATTTTCAGTGCCTAGGCCTTAAGCCTCAGAGGCTGACTTCTTCAGAGAGTGTGTGTTCATTACAACAAGAATACAATAAATGGTATTTGCAGTAGTAAAATAGATGCTAACAGAGGAAAAAGGAATCCTCATCCCTTATCTTTCATGCAGACTAAATACATCGCTATAACTTGAACAGTAAGCCTTATAGTTCTCCCTTCACCCAGCTAAAAAATAATTAAAAAAACACAATGGGAGGAAAGCTGTTTCTGTCTAGGCGTAAGGATTGTGACTGAGGTCATACTCAGTTCTGTACTGGCAGAATTTGTTTATTTTTATTCTTATTAGTGTACACACTTTTCTCCTGTAAGGATTCTTGAACTTAGCAGTAATGCTAGCTGTCTCACCTTGAAGGGAAATAGCTTCCATTGAAGTTGAGGTTTCTGCAAAAAACAAAAAACAAAACACAGAAAACAGTCAACAGCAAAAAACAAACAAAAAACCAAACCAAAACAAAAAAACCCACATCAGAAAAAACAAGTACATTTATAAATATTTTAGGCATTCATACCCCCTTCCATTACCATCTCAAACTGGTAATTTGAAGCTACTGTGAAGGGGAAATTAAAGCTTTAACCTGATTAACAAAGCTCACGTTTGTTGGGATGCTTGCTAACTAACTGATAATAAGTGAAGTTTTCTCAGTCCTTCCCACAAAACACAGCGGTACTCTAATTAGGGCAAACATAACTGTTACTTCCTAATTTATTGTTTTTTAAAGCATTGTCTAGGCTGAATAAGCCCAGTTCCTTCAAACCTTCTTCATAGCAGTGCCCCAGCCCCTGATCATCTTTATGGCCCTCCTCTGGACTTGCTCGCTTTAACAGCTCCATATCCTTCTTGTGCGGGGGACACCATGCCTGGATGTGGTAGTGCAGGTGGGGCCTTACAAGGACAGAATAGAAGGAAAAATAAAAACACTTTCTGTTTCTTGGATCTCTCTTCTCTGACTTGTAGAGTATACGCTTTATACATGCCACGTTAAACTTTACAACATGTAAAACACTTATTAAAGATGGAAGAGACTTCAGACAGTCTTGTTTCTGGATGGAGTTATGGTTGAGAACCTGTAACTCCTTTTACATAGTGCAAGACAACTTTTTTACAGCTGCATAGGATCTCAATCTACCACCTATGCTGTATTTCTGCTGTACGAGTCACTTGGACATTAGATAAGTTTGCAAAAACAATAACATGGTATATGGTACCATCAATGAAAAAAAGCCCTTACATCTCTGTCCTTACTTTTTCCCTCTCCTGTACTGATGCTAATCTATGCTTTGCAGTTCTAATCTGTTACTTGCAAATTGTAGCCTCTGAAGATGTTCTGGATTTAGCTTATTCTCTTGGAATCATTCCCCCCTCCCCCCTTCCCCAAAACGGGGCCTTCATCTGTTGGTAAAAGGTATTGAGTAATTGCCTGGAAAATGTAAAGGTCCATCCTGGAAGAAGAGCGGCTGAACAGTCAAGTTACCAGTGCCTTTCCTTTTTTTTCTAAAACATTCTTAAGATGAGATCCAAGGTATGGCTGGTGTTGTAAACTAGTGATGAAATGCAAAGATCTTCACAGATGAAGCCACAGGGAATGAGATTTTGGTGCCTCTGATGTAAAAGTGTACGTTCGCGGTAATGAATCCAGAAATTTCACCTGAATCTTCACCAGGGGTCTGTTTTGAGACAAGTACTCTTTTTTTAGCAACAACATAGGCACAATTAACATCAAACGCACTCGCACCAAGTTTGCTGACGGCACCATGGCAGGGCTTGGCACCAGCTCACCCCTGAGGTCCCTCCCCATGTGAACCATTCCGTCAGAAGCGTCAGCTCTGCGGGCTCTCTGCGCTCCAAACCTCGCTCAGATGGTTTATTTCCTCCCCCAGGCAGGGCTCGGTCGGACCAACTGCTTTCGTATACGTGAGAGCTGAAGGGAGTGCTTGTCCCGCCCCGTCCCCGCCCCGGGGTTTCGCTTCGGGAAGTTCCGTGCCGGGAAGTTGCTGCGCTCCGGCGGGGTGAGGCCGCGGCCCTGGGTCGGGTCGGTTTGGGGTGGGCTGCTGGCTGAGCCCGGCTGACGGGGCTCGGCGCGGCCGCAGGAAGCTGGACCCCTTCCTCGGGCCCAGCCGGCAAAGGATCTCGCTTTTTTCGGAGGGAAAGTCAACTTTTTTTTTTTTTTTTTCGTTTCCTTTTATCAAGGTGCGATGCCGCCCAAGGAGCGTGGCAGGGGCAAGCTGCCCGCTCCTCTCCCGAGAGACATGATCCTGAAGGACACCGAAGGAAAAGCGTGGAGGCTGGGCAGCCAGATCGGCCACGGCGGGTTTGGCCTCATCTACTTAGGTAAAACACGGTGTGTTTAGGTAGAACCCACCGCGATTCTAAGGGCGAGTTTCCTCTTGACTTTCTGCCATGAATCAGAGGTATAAACCCCTGGAGGTATAACGGCCATTCTGTACTTTCTTCAGAAGAAACCGTGTTACGCTGGGTGTGAGTGTGCCAGGGAATGAGTCGTCGTGCGGAGCTTCGTAAAGGATTCTGGGTCACTGGAAAAGATGTCGCTTATGCAGGCAGCTATTGATCTTTAGGAAAGAACAAATCCTGTTTTCAAGGCAGCGTTATGAGTTTTGTTTTTTCTTCTTTCTACTGCACACGTGCCGTTCCTGTCTCTCATCTTCACAGTTCTGTTGTCTTTAGTAAGGCAAAAGTTCTGCACAGCGGTTCTTCTTCACCTCTGTGAAGCCCTACTGAGCCTAGCACTGCCCTGCAAACCTGAAAGGAGTTGTCATTCATTGTCAGACTATAGGATCAGTCACCTACTGCATAAAGAGGTGCATTTCCTTTATAAGGATTAGCGAGTTTTCTCTCACTGTATTTGCAGTCGTAAATGAGGCACTTGCATGCCACAGTTCTTTCAGTCGCACATTTAGTATGACTGTTATGTCTGGCTGGCTAACTCATTGTGCTTGTCTATTTTCAGCTGTTCAGGAGCACTTTCCATTGCACCAAACTGTTCTTTCTTTCCTTCTTTTTTTTTCCTCCTCTTGTCTGTTGTGACTAATCACAACTGAATGTCAACTTAAGACCCATCTTCTGTTCCATGATGTGGTGATCCCATATGTGGTTGAGTGTTGTTTGCTTAAAGAGTTGCACTTCCAGCTAGTAATATGTGGCTGTGAAGGGGGATGAACAATTTTACTTATGTGTCTGTACTTCAGGTTTGAATGAAAGAAAATTTTTTGCATCTATTTATTTTTTTGTTAAGGAGGTGGACTGGAGGCAAGTGCAGGCACTGGGTGCCTGTATAAGTGAAGCAAAAAGATTTCAGTTAAAAAAAAAAAAAAAAGGAAAAAAGCCAGTGCTTTTGCTTTCCTACGAAGTAAACACAGCCACAGAAAAACTTGGAGAAAATTAAGGATGTGTATGCTTGTTAGTAGTTTGTTGTAACAATTAAATAAGTAGCTGGCAACAGTAGGTGGCCGTGGCCTACATTTACCCTACATTGAAGTTGAGGTTTGTTTGTTTTTTACTTTGGATTAGATTTGATGTGATCTGTTCACTAAGTATGTGATTTAAAGCCACTGGAAAAAAGTGTTTTGAATCCTTAGGTTCCTGCTAAGAATTGGAGTATATCTATCTGGTGGGCTTCTATAGTTTCACGTCTTCTGGAATTGATGTAGTTCACACGTACCTCATGGCTCTGCAAACTGAACCAGTGGGGGATGATAAGTTTCAGCTAACTGCGGTTAGAGCACACTAAGAAAATTTACATTCTTTTGATATATGTGGTAGCTTTTTATGACCTTCTTTGTAATGTCAGTTGTTCACATTTGAGAGATGCCGTGCTTAGAGAAAATATGGAAAGCATTACCATAAGAAAACAGAGCTTAGCAGGAGCTAAGAAGTGAAATTAAGTTAGTTCTGGATATTTCCATGCGAGGATGAATTGTGGGAGAGGGTACAAGGATGTCAAGTGGTGGCCAGGATCCAAAGGAATGGCCGCCACTTACAATGGTGTTTGTGTTCATTTTGTCTTTTCTTTTAGAAGGACAGTGAATGTTACATGTAGGACTGAACTGAAGGTTTTGTTCCCCTTATACTCTATCTTACAATTAAAAGAGGAAATGGGCAGAACTTATCCTCACATTGACAGTGAGTGGAACTGTCTTGTTTTGTCCACATCCTTATCTTAGCTGCATATTTAAGTACTGTGTATATTAAGTACTGTTAACCTACAAAAGAAGGTCTTGAAAGAACTGTAGAGAGGTGGGTAAGAGAGGGGAGCAGATTTGATCCCCTGCCAGATACGAGCAGCACAACCTTTTTGTAAAAGTAAAGGTTAACTTTTCTGGCTGTATCTTTTAACAAGTATTTTTACTGTAGTGGTGTAAAGATTTTGATGTGAGTTGTTATAGCTTAATTTGCCATTAAGGGTACTCCATACTCCATTAATCTATAACAATGTACTTGAGGTATTTTACATTATCTCTGCACAATGTATTTACTAGAGATGTGTTACTTGGAAGGCTCACTGAATCAAACCTGCTGGAAGCCATTTACTAACCTGGAGTCTGAGAACGCTGTTAGTCTCCTTAGGTTGCAGGGCTTCTAGTTATGTAGGTGACAGTTACCAGTAGTTACAAGTTTTGTTCTGCATCATGAACATCTTCCATGTTTTTCTAGTTGCTCTTTCCTGTCTATGTGTCATCTTGTCTGTTTTTCTGTTGACTTGTTCCCTCCCTTGGATTTCTTTTGTATACTTATTTTAACCAGAGTACATGCTGATTCCTCCTAATGCTCCCAAAGGGCAGACTTTCCTCTGCTGTCAGAAGCACTTGGAGCTACCTAGAGATGTTCTTTCGAACGTTGCTTTTGTCCCAGCGAAAATGATATGGATCATACACTGGACCTACCTATGCTCTGGCATGCTGAGCTGGTTTTTGTTACTGGTGCTGATTTGCCTCAAAGACCTCAGACAGAACTGTTACCCCTATGATAAGGCAGGAACAGAGTGGAGAGGAACCCAGGGATGACATGATGTATTGTTGGTCTCACAAATAGGTTGTAGCCCTGTGGAGAACAGTGGCAGTACATATGAAAATTAAGCTAGAGTTGAGGAGGGTGCTACTGAGAGCCTTACATTCTCTCATTTATCTTACTGATCGCAGTTAGTAATTAACACCAGTCTTTATATAAATCATTCTGTAGTCCTGCTGCAAGGACTCTATTAATGCACAGTTTGGATGGAAAATTTAAATGCAAAAATGTCACATGGTGTTTTGCTAAGATTCCATTGTTGGAATAAAACCTGGTGTACACAGCATTGTCTGCTTGCAGACTTCTTTCTAACAAGTCTTCCTAATACTTATATTGTGTTAGTTGTTGTATTTTACAGTTAGATCACATTTGCAGTGTAGTATTATACCTATGTATTGTAATAGAACTTTGTAAGTGATAAGTGAAAAGAGGTTTGAGACCATTTTCCATAGCTGGCTTTGCAGCAGATATGTTGCTGTCTGACTGCTGTATTTACAGGTGCTGTTACGGTATGAGAAGCTCAGGAAAGTACTTACTTATAATGCTACAGTCAGTAATGCTTTTGTCCTCCCTGGTGATCTGTCACTTGTATAGCTCTTTTTTCTTTTCCATGTTTTCTTTTTTTTCTCTCCATTTTCCAAGTGGAGGCAAAAAAAAAAAAAAAGAACATACCTGCTTGTGCAGTAAACAGTGGTTGAATGGGTAAATGTATCCTATTATCAGCAGCAGAGCTGCTGGTGGAGGTGGTCACTGTGGCCTCTTCTGACTTTAAGTTTGGACCAAGGTTTGCTCAGCTGTTGATACTATGAGACATGATGTTCTTTCGGACAGTTCAGCAAAGTAGTCTGAACTGTCTGAAAGGAAAGTTATTTCTGTTTCAGAAAAAGGAATTTCTATGGCTAATTTGCACACTCCTGCTTGGGGGTATAATGTACCAGGGAGCAGAAGCACTGATGGAAACACACTCTGTCGCGTTCTCAGTGTTCATTCCGTGGTTTGAGTTAGGTAGTAGACTTTAGTAATTGGTTCTAGAGAAATGAGGTACTTAGTTGTTTAAATTAACTTCTCCAAAATTATTTACAGTACTGCAGCAAACAAATTAACAATAATATCTAACAGATTATGTTCAAGATTATTTTTATGAATTCAGTGAAAAGAAGAATATCAGTAGCAAAAAAAAGCTGGCACTAGCAAGTGGCTGATCAGGGATGGATCTTTCTCAAACTTCAGGTGTGAAAGTACTTTTCAGTAAAGCTTTCACTGTACATGTAGGTGTGAACCTTAGTGTGAAAAAGTCATAGCCAGATAAATGCCACCTCAGAAAAGTGTTTTTATCTAGTCACTAATATTAAACTTTATACAATCTACTTGCTGTATCTATATTTATAGTTTTTCACCCTGTAGGCAAACTGGAACATACTTTTAGCCTGTTTTTGTTACTCAACAGTTACCTGGGGCTCATACTTGTTACAAGCCCAGATTGCTCTCTATGTATCAGAGGAAATTCTCCTGCTTCTCCAAGTTCTTGCTGGTGCTGCAAGAGCTCGTTACTATTATGCTTTAGTGTTCTGACACTGTTTCCTTGTTTTTCCATATGTATGGACTTGTGATTTGGGAGCTGTTGTTTTGTTCTTTATTTGTCCACTTTGCAGGAATTCTGGTCAGAGACCAAAACCCTGGCATGCTAACTAAAACTGAAAGGGAAGGAGGCAGGTTTGAGTATTATTATTCCCAGTGAAGAAGGTATTTTGGAATAGCATTATATATTAAAAGAAAAAACTGTGGTTGAAAGATGAGGCACTTGTTGCGTCATGAAGGGCACTCTTACAGCTGTCGTTGGCACCTGTAACCTACTGAAACTGGCATCATACCTTCTGAGTGGGCTCTACGTCAAAGTGGCAGATGGGCTAGAGCAGAATCTTGCCAGGAAACAGTTTGTGCATCACGTTTTATTTATTAGAGGCCTGAGATCCTGTTTGGGAGTGCTAAGAGCAGATCATGCGTAGCTTTTCTGTGTAGGGTTAAAGGATGTGTCATACCAGTTCCAGCTTCCAGTAATTAACTTTGGGAGGCAAACGGTGGCTTTAGCGTATCACAAAGGTTTCATGGAGAGATGTGTGAGCAGTACAGTGACATTTCCTATCAGTACTAAGTGTCCTTAAATTGGAGGCCTCTGTAGTTATGGGCGAAGCACTATGTCAGTTAAGCATAATTTTTCTTCCGCATTAGTTTACTTGTGTCTTGTGGAAGATGCTTTCACAAGCAATGTAGATGGACACGTATGTGTAATTTGTATAATAAAACTACATTCATAAGTGTACCTAGAAGAAGAATCTAGAAAAAAATATTCATAAACATTGCTCAGAAAAGAGTCTGTCTAGGAGCTGCTAATGCATCATCAGACACTTAAAGCACTGAATATTTCACTTCTCGGGGAAATGCTGAATATAGGGAAGTGTTGGGGAGGGGAGCTGAGAAGCCGTGTTCTTTGCTTACCTTTAAGTATTTGCATTGGTACTCTCCGTATGTAGGATACACGTATAGTTGTGTATTGAATAGCAGATGCTACTTATTTATTTGTTTACATTCTGTTTTTAGTAACTATAATCCTGCAACTTGGATTATTTTGTTGTTAGATGCTCTGAGTGGTGTATTTATCAGCCATTGGATTTAACAGCTCTTGGCTGACCTCAGTGGGGTCAGAGTTTTTTCAGCCTTTTTTTATTGGTAACCTGTAACATCAGGTTGTGGTATTTTTGAGGTTAGGTCTTAGGTTTTTCAGAAATAGGCTGGCAGTATCATGCCTCAAGATATTTACCCAATGAAACAAAGCAAAAGCATCATGCTAGCGACCCAAGAACTTCTGAAATACTTTTTCTTCATGTTTCCAAAGCAAATATATTCTCAAAATATGCAGCAGTGACAAAGACACCAGCTGTGGACAAGAGCAGGGATATTTTTTCAAACTGCCAAATCAGTGCTGTTTTCTTTTCCACTGTGTAAACTTTGTCAACAAAACTGGTTCTGTGAGAGCTATTGAAAATATTTCACTACAGTCCATATGTGACTGCCACAAATTAACTGCTAAATCTGTAACAAGCACATTTGAAGTGGCAGATAGAATGGACACGTTTCTTTGTCAGGCTGCATGCAATTGTGCTGAGTGGTTGTAGGAAATTGCAGTTCATCCAGAACACTCTTTTTGTTACCCTGTCGTATTAACATTTATAAAGGTATGTTAATTAAGGTTGTGGCACTCAGCAAAAAAAATGGCTGAAATTCACGATTGAGGTGGATGATAAGACTATAACTGCTGTGCCTAGATGAAATTAGGAAATTCTGGATGTGTGATAACATGAGGAAAGTTATTTGCTGTGTTCTGTAGGTACTACCATTGGAAATAATGGCGAATAATGTATATCCTACCACACTGCTTTATTTCACTATTTCTATACTTTTCAGTGGCATGATAGCTGTAATTGTGGAATGAAGGAGAGGAAAGAAAATTAGAGCTGTGCCCTATGCAAATGTTTTGTGAGATTCTTCTTGGCTTGCGATGGAAACAGCGCAGCCCCCTGCACACATCTTCGCCAGTGTTCCCAGTTAACGGTTAGGCAAACAATGGTTTTGATTGTGTGCATGCATCAGCACTCTTCCCCCCAACACGTGAGAAAATTGCGCATCTCAAGATCATATAAGCAACACAGACTGTAAAGTGGGAACTCTCACATTTGTTGTGCTATTTTAAGATACCCTTTGCAAACATAATCTCACCATATAGTGCTTCTGGTACTCTGCATGTACTTATACGCCATCAGAGACCTCCTGCATATCAGCATTGCTCTCCTGCAGGGTCTCTGCTTACTGTCCTGCAGTCTAGCATTTAACTGATTGTAATATTATAAATAGCCATGTGCTACCACACAGAACGAGGCTAGCACATGGCTAATTACAAGTATACAGTAATTAACTATGAGTTAAACTCGCAGGAGAGTATGTGGTGGTGGTCTATGAGGTATGTAATCAGACTGTTTGTTAAACCTTGGGAGCCTTTCCAGTCTGTTAAGTAACTATACATAGTAATGAGACCATTTTTTTAAAAAACCATTTATGTATATTTATGGACAAAAAAAGAGCCTGTTTTATTTCTGAGCCATGGGTAACTGCTGCTGCCTGACACTTGAATGGTTAATCAAAATATGCGACCAAAGGTACATAAGCAACTTCTACCTTCTGGAAGTATGCTATTGCCTGAGCTTTATGCCTGTAAGAACTGTAGAGTATTATCCATTCTATGTGTTCTGTCTTGTTTCACCTCCATGAGATAAGGATGATCCATTTCTCCTTTTGAAAGTCATGTTTCGAATTTTCTGGGACATCTATTCCTCTGTATTCTTGAGCTTTGTGTAACTTCTCTTCCTTTTCACGTTGTAACAGATTGCAGTGAGGTTTGGTTTTGTTCTTATTCAGGGTGTTCTTTTAGTATTGCTCCAAAAAGCATCCACATGATTATAGTGTGAGAACTTGTGAGGGTTAGGCCCTTTTGCTGGGCTCCTGT
Source organism: Odontophorus gujanensis (assembly GCA_013399175.1). Lineage (NCBI taxonomy): Eukaryota > Metazoa > Chordata > Aves > Galliformes > Odontophoridae > Odontophorus > Odontophorus gujanensis. The sequence goes on from VXAB01005341.1 coordinate 57,004, forward strand.
TAATTGCTCTTCTTCGTTACCCTGACAGCTGTTACTGTCTGTTCCAGATTACATGAATGAGACCTCTCTTTATAAAATGTCAAGATGTCTTCAGGGAAGTTAGATCAGACTCTTTGAAATATATTTGATACTCCTCTGTACCTATCAAGCCTCAGTTAAGTAATTTGGCATTAAAATAAATTTTCTTAGATCAGAAAATAACCTGAGTATATGTCAGGAAGAGAGCACATCTAATTTTGTTTGAGTAATGTGACGTTACTGAGTACAATGAAAACACATGGCATGTGTTCCTTTAAACTGGTATCTTCTGCTGGTAACACCTAGCCCTTGTGTGACAAATAAAGATAAAACCTCAGCACCTGTGCCATAGTTCCTAGTTTAGTACAAGAAAATGGTAAGAACAGAGTTTACTAGAATCTCCTTCCTATTCATAGGAATAGTTTTGAATTGTGTACTGAATAGGACTGCTACTTACCTGAGTCCGTGGATAGTTCATGCATTCCAGAGCTACTCTTTTGAAATGCATTCATTTTATCTTAATGTGCCGTGAACAGAAACGTTCACATCGAAGTGGTCAGCGTGCAGGACAGCCTGTGGGGGCCTGGAAGTGAATGCTACCAGTTTGAACCCAGAGGCTGAGTAAAGTTAAAGGAAGAGGACATCTGAAGAAGTTTGTTCTTATTCCTTTACCATAAAAAAAATATAAGCTTGGCTAGTTTGATCAAGTTTACTTGATTTTTTTTATTATTTTTATTATGTGGATAAAAGTGGTCTATTTTTTGTGTGCTGACAGTTGAAGTGTTTCACACCTGGACTGTTGTTGGTATTTGATCATTGCAAGAAGTTTGAAAGGAACATTTATTTCCTAGGAACTGTATTCTTTTTACGTTTCTTTTTTTTTTTTTTCCCAGTGATAATTCTAAAAGATGATTTAGTCTCATTAAATTTTAATCCCAGTATAGCTCTCTGTAGCTTCAGTACTATCAGAGAGAGCTGATAGTTCTGTCAGGGTCAGAATTAAATAGAATCACATTGTCTGTGCAGAGAGGTTCTGTTTCCTGGGCTGTAATTGGCACATGTGGTCAATTATTGTTTTGAAATTTCTGATTGTACTGAGGCACAATTCCTCATCTCCACTTTTAGACAGGTGGTGGCTGTGCTATCCCTAACTTAGGCCAGTGTCTAAATAATGTCAGAATAGAAATCAAGGTTCTGAGGCCAGAGTAATTTGTAATAGAGGAAAGCTGACAATCCTGTCTAGAGATATAATGTAGGTCATAACTTTTAAGTGGTGTCTTTGTCACGACAGTGGATTGACAGGAACCAAATACAGGGGTTATCCAATTGACTGGTAGTCTGTTATAATGGGATACCTCATTGTGGTAAAGACTTGCAACGGGGATGTCCTGCTTACTCCTTAGTTAGCACTGAAGGAGAGAGTTCTGAAAATGTGGATTAAAATTGCTTCTGTACTTGTTGATTAAAACTTCTACAGTACTTTGTTGATTCATTGTTCATTAGTTGTTTTAAAATTTGCAAATCTTTGACCTTTAAAGTCGGAATTCAGATAGAATGTTTGATACGTCATGTATTTTTCTGATAAACTTAGTTAATCTTAGCTTGCTCTTTGCCACTTTATTTCACACAGCTTGATCCATCTTTCTCGTTTTGCAGCTTCCCCTCATACTCATGTTCCAGTAGAAGATGATGCAGTGCATGTAATTAAAGTGGTAATGTTTCAATCTCATTTCTAAGTTGTTAACTTGTATGTAGTGCTTTCTCTTAATTATCTATCCTTATTGTCTGCATTGTTGCATGCCTATGGTTTTTTTTTGTTTTATATTTTGTGCATTTTTTTTATTTTTTAACACTGTGATACACTTTTCCTGCTAAAGGATGTGCTTGGTATTTCCACAGCGCGGGGTATTTCCTTGACTTGATTCTTTCCTTGATTACTGCCCTGAATAGTTAAATAAGGAAAATCAAACTATGAATTTAAACACGTCCAATCGATAGAATTTCTTAAAATAATATCTTGATTCCTGAAAGAATCTGTGTTATATAAAAGTGCCTTGCCAAACAACTTTTTTTTGGAGTTGTATTTAGGTGGCGTAGTATGTGGGAGATGGAAAAAAAGGTTTTCAATGTCTTGGAATTTCTCTAGGACCTTTGATTAGGAACTGTTGTCTTTCAAAGGTATTTATGATACTATGTTTGTTCATTCCTAAATAGGAGTATCTTGAAAATGGCCCCTTATTTTCTGAACTGAAATTTTACCAGAGGGCTGCAAAACAGGAGCAAAGTAAGTAATATATCAACGAATGGAGAAAAGGAAACGCATTGAATTCTCATTCAGTTAGATTTAAGGACTAAGTTTGTTTTCAGTTCTCTGATAAGAACTGATGCTTTAGAGCATGATAGTCAATTCACTTCATGTACACTGAACTGATTCTTTCTGGTGCTGTGATAATTTTATTTTGCTGTAAGTTTCCCTATTTGAATGTCATCTTTGTTCTTTCTGATTGGAAGAGAAGGCAGAAGTATGGCATGTGTTAGTGCACAATAGTGTATGGACCCCAGGGAGATGTCAGCTATATAGCAGAAGTACTACACCGACCAATTTGTGACTATAATTCTGCTAGTTGCTGTTCCCATGTATGCAGTTGGGAGTGTGTACTGTAGTATCATAGGATTTAGTAGTAATCAAGGCACTTGATTCCACAGACACTTTAGCATGGATTTTGATTTATTTGTGGGAACTGTCCTAAAGACTTCAAATGACTGAAACTGCTGATAGGCATAAGCATTTGTGATAACTTGAAGCACTCCGTATAAAATGAAGTAGAGCTTCCAAAAGATTTACTTTGACAGCTACTGATAATTGCTTATCTGCCTTTGAAGGGAACAAATTGTCATGTTGCTAGAAAAAAAAAACACAACACCTTCCTGTTTGGGAGAATGTAGAGAACTTCAAGGTAAAGCTATGGTCTCATTTGCTACATTAACTGCAAAACAAGTCACACTTGTTTCATTATTTTGTTCTCAGTTTTGGATCGATAGCTAAAAAAGAAATGAAACCCTGAAAATTCTCTAGTTGCCTTAAACTCAACATTATATTTTCTTTATTACTATTACAGTAAGAAAATGGATGAATCTCAAAAAAATAAGATGCTTAGGAATCCCAGCATTTTGGGGATCAGGCTTGGCTGAGCACAAGGGAAAAAGGTAATAAGATGAATTGTAATTGAACCTGGAATTGACTTGAGAATCCCTTTTCAACAAAATGGAGCTGCCACAAACATGCAGCCTTGTCTCTGAGGTGTTCTTCCTTTTGTGTACTTCCGGATAGCTACAGATTCATGGTCATGGAGAGACTGGGGGAAGACCTTCAAAGAATTTTTCAAGACTGTGGAAGGAGGTTTAAGAAGCAGACTGTTCTGCAACTTGGAGCACGTATGGTATGTATACAGAGAAAGGAAATTGCTGTGCCTCAAAATTGCTGAATCCAACTAATAAAATCATCTTTCTGAAATGGTGGAGTTCATTTAGGTAGCTGTTGAGTTTAGAAATTAAACATGTGTAACTGGTGTGCATGTCCTTAATTTTTTCATTCTTTTAAAAAATGCAGTTAGCACAAAGTGTAAAATCTGTGGATTGGATGTTGGGAGGCTCAAACTTTTTCTGATAAGTGAAAACATAGACCAAATGCTTCAGAAAGTGTTCTAGACTGAGATGTGTAAGCCCATTCTCATGCTTTAACATGTATTGATTTTTTTTTTTTCTTCCAGTGTTTGAAGGGTATTGTATTAGACATCCATATTTGTCAAAGTTCACAATTGCATGCTTGAGTGCAAAAATTTGTGTTAACTGAACTGTACTACTCCTCTGGTAGTACAGACAGGATTAGGCTAGTCTGCAAATACCAGTTCCAAAGAGCTGTTCAACTGGCATGTTCTAACAAAAAATTGTATAAAGTGCCTCATATATGATATAACTTGTTAAAGAGTGCTATTACTGAATGTAAGTGCAGAGCAAGTGGAGCAGAGGCTGTGGTCATAAGTTGCAAGAAGAGGAATTCTAATTGAATGTGAAGGAAAAGTTTTTTGCAGAAAGAATAACCTAGCACTAGAACATACACCCAGAGGTCGCAGAATACCCATCATGGGAGACTTGTAAAGCTCAACAACCCGGTCTAACTTACATAACCCCTGTTTGAAGCAGGGCTTTAGACTGGATGTCTGCAAAGTTTACTTCTAACCCCCCCAAAAAATAATAACATGAGGTGAAGGGCTTTTGTAGTTGCATTGTTGATAAATTTTGAGTGCTCTGTGCCTTTTTTATGAGTTGTGAAGTGCACACATTTGCGTTTTAAGTATCAGTTAGAGCTGTTGTACCTCAGTAAAGAGCTGAAGAAAGAGGGATGATGAGGAGGGGATAGTGATATGAGATGCAGGCCGTATGATAACTGACAGGATCAAATCAAACCTTCAGGGCTGACTGTGTACTCTTCTGAAGTTCCTCTGATGTTTAGGAAATGCTTGTTTTACTTTGTGACCTTAGAAGCTGGTACTCTTATGGCAGTTAGATGGGGATACTCGTGGCAAAGTAGATCTTACTTGTGATTTGCCATTAGACATATGCATGGTGGCAACAAACCCTGAGGACTGAGTGGGCAATCTTTGTGCTCTAATCAAAACCATCACCTCAGTCTGTAACCCTTGGCTTCACTGTGTAAGCGTGAAATATTTGCTGGTAGAGGTAAGGTTGGAGTGGAGATGATGCTTTCTTTTTTGTTCTAAATCTCTTTCTAGTTGGATACTCTGGAATACATACATGAAAATGAGTACGTTCACGGTGACATTAAAGCAGCGAATCTGCTTTTGGGATACACCAATTCACATGAGGTAAGAATGTTTACTTATCTACATTGTTGCACTAAAATTTAAGTGTTCAGTAACTTGCTACCTGTGTTCTTTGTTAACAACTCATGTATTAGGAGAAGCTGGGGCATGAATACTGGCATCCTCTCGTGACAAATCTAGTAATGACTCTATAGAGCTTTAGGTTAGAGAAAGAGAACAAGGGCTTTGTTCAGATTCTTAGTGCTCTGCTGGCTGGGAGGGTGGTAGTTAAATGGTTAAATTAAAGTTAAATGGTTGATTCAATGTTATCTTTTCAGCTTTCTAAAATACAGTGTTTAAGAAGTGTGGTGACTTCTAAAGCAGCCACGTTTTTAGGCAGTGGTAGCAGCCAGTGTGTAATCTCAGTTTACGATGTTTACCAGCCTGCTGAATCTGAGAAGAAGGCTATTTAGAAGCAGAACGATCTGCTACCCAATTCCATTAACATAACTCAGATGGCTTTTTTTTTTTTTGTCTTGACTATTGTGTATTTTTATGACAACAAAATACACTGCTGTTCTTCACAGTGAAATCATTTTGGAAGTGTCCATGGACAGTAATCATAAAATTTTAAGGCGTGCGGCTGACTGTGATCAGGTGCTGTGGGGTGATCTTCTAATAACAATCCAGCTTTATTTTTCATGTTTTCTGCATGAAGATTATGTTACTACTATTATAGTTTTTGTGAGTAGTGAGTTCATTGACAGATTAAAAATAATTTTGAGTGAGAATATAACTTACTAGATGCAGAAAATATTAATAGATATTCCAGCTGAAGCAGCTCTTAGCTCAAAGTGTACAAAATGTAAGCTACTGCAGAGATTTTGTTTCAAGTTTTGTTTTAGTAAAATGTGCTTTCCACTGGAAGGGTTCTGTAGAACAAATAAATAAAATCACAAAGTTAGGAGGAAGGGATTTCTAATTCTCCTTTGCCTTGGAAAGATGTGAATCAAGCTTGCATTTCTATTTGACTAAGAAAACCGAGAGCTGTTCAGATATTGCTAAATAAGAGTGAGGTTGAATTTAAATAAACTCCCTAGTCACGGGTCCCAGTAGTTCTGCAAGTTGGCTAGGGTCTACTGGTTTCACTGAAACCATGACTGCTCCTTGCTAGACTTAGAACCATATTGACAGAGCCTAAAATTGCACTGTGTGTGTGTTTGTCTGTGGGGGTTATTACAGATGTATTTTGAGGTGATACTTATTATAACTTGCACAGGGCAGTTGTCTCAATTGGGACAGATTTTGGTCAAATAAAAAGATTTCCCAGATGTGGCTCGTCCTGTATCTTAAAACATGTATGCTCTGTGGTTTGTTGACCATGTTGGTAGGATTATTCCTTCTCATCACAGCTAAAATTTTAAAATTGGAAGATGTCATGGAATTCAGTAAACCTTCCCCTGATATTGTTGACTTTGCTGTGCTGTCTGCCTCTATACTTCATTAAGTTTTCATTTTCCTGGCACTGTGCATTGCGGGTAGGCACAGTATTGGACTGTATCTTCACATGCACTTGGGTGCTCAGAACGGTACATGTGATTTTGCAATTATTACCTCTTGGCCATGTTCACATACCTGTAATTTCAGTATGAAAGTTGCGTCTTCCTGTGTTCAGAACGTCCTGTTTCTGTTGTAAGGCTTCATGTGTTGAAGCCTCCAAATGATGTTTGGACAATCTTTACAGCATGCTGGTGAACTGATGCAATAAAACCATAAGTTATTCAACAGCATTTTGGAAGCTCTGTGATGCCCCACCACTGACTGAATGTGATAGCAATGTGGAATAACTTGTCCCGTGCCCTCCAAACATATGTCAGAGATGCTGTATTTTAATTTGGTGATCTTCTGTCAATCTTAAGCACTTCAGTTAAAACCTCAAACACTGTAATTACCTCAAAATATCTGCGGAGCATGTTTTGTTCGGTCTGCTTATTTTCTTGAAATGATGGGTAGCTAGATTGCCTTGTCTTGCTTTTTAAAGCAGTGGAATTGAGAGGTAGAGTGGTCTAGCTAATTTCAAATGTAGGATGCAGGAACATCTAGCCAATGGTAGAATCAAACTGAGGAACAGATGAGCTGGGAGAACTCTAGCTCCAGGGGATGACGTAATAAAGCTGGCTGACCTGACCATTTTTGTGGTGAGTTTTTGATAAGTTTTTTACATTAGAGAGTTATTACTCTCTAGGATGTAGGATTTTAATAGAAAATAAAATTGAACTGTAGTTTTAATTATAGAAGTTATAGTTTTTAAATGGAATCCATAAGTAGTCTCTTTGTAGAAATGCTATTCAGATTTTATTTTTGTATTCTGTTTTGGTGAAGAGACAGATCTCTATGCAAAAGAACATGTGTGCCTTTATACTGAGCTTTGCATTTCTTTGTTATTTAGTGGCTGTTGATATGTCCAAATTTGCCACTGATTTCCCGTAGTTCCAAAAAAGATCATTTCTGTGTTAAATTTTCTGCTGTTATGCTCTCTCATCTATAAATTAACCTGGTACATTTATACTGCTGCCAATAAATATCAGTTCCCTTCTTGAAATGACATGTGACATCCATACTGCTGTCCTTTACCTTCTGTGGCAAGACAGAGAAACAAATAAAGTAAAGGTTCTCTCGCTCCATGACCTCCAAATGATGTTTAGATATGGTTAGAAGATCAGAATCAACTGACCTCAAAGAGCAGCTAGCTGCAGATCTACTCAATAAAAGGGAGCAAGGCCATTCAGTGAGTTACAGGTCAAAAGATCAATTCTCCAGTCAATATGCTTCTGAACATGGACCCAGCACAGTGACTGACAGCAGCAGTGATGTACTGAGGGAAGTACACTGCCCATGAATCTGGGAGAGGCCTGAAAGTGAACTTGAAGTGTTCAGACCTGTAAATTACAGAAGGGAAAGAAGTGTCCCAGTTATGGTGCACAGTAGTAACTGTATGATAAAACAGAGTAAGTGTTACTGATGTAGACTCTAAAAGAGGAATTTGAATCCACTGAACTCATTTAAATGGTGATACTGTTAAATGGGCACCAGAGAAATGCTTAACACTGGAGCTTGTAGTGAAAGAAATGAGGTTTAGTAGATAGTCTCTTTAAAAGGTTTCTTGTAGCGTTTCTTTTTTTCCATGCAGTATGAGCAGACATGCCGCAGTGTTGCAGACTCTCAAGGCTGCACCAGAAGCCATGTGTTTTGATTTTTAAGCTGCAGGCTTTACATTGGATTTGCGTATTTTTTT
>VXAB01005344.1:1290-13251 GCA_013399175.1 Odontophorus gujanensis
TGGTTATTGGATATAAATTCACTGTAGATCTGCTTTGATTGGAATATGTATAAGATGTTGTAGTCCTTCAGAATATTCCACTGAAAAGTCTACTTGAATTCTTTCAGAAAACATAAGTTAATATTAAAAAGAAAGGTGAATAGTCTGCAAATTCCCATGAACTTAGGAGTTCATGTCATCTATTCTAATATCCATGAAAGAAACAGAAAAAAAAATAATATTTTTTTCCTATATTCCTAGAAAAGCCCATTGTTAGACATAAGACACATTTTGTTTATTTCTGATATATATGTAGCAAAAGGGAAGGAGGAAAATATTAAGTGTTCTGGACTGCAGTACAGATCAGAAACACTGAATTGTGGAGAGAGGCACGGGAAGCAGTTAATTTTGTCAAAGTTGTGAAAGAAATTGATATAAATCTCTTTGAAGGTGAAAATAAGGGAAATGGGAGACTAATGACACATGCGAGGAGTGAGAGAATTGGTAGCAGATGATAGCAGCATAATCACCATTTGAGATTTTATTACAAAATTTACAGTTTTCTTGGTTTGATATAAAGAAGATTCAGTTATTTCTTTTCATTTTAAATTTCAGTTAGATATCTTTGCATTCATCAAAGTTGTTGTCATCACTAATTATAACCGTAGGACTGCAAACAGCAGAATCCTTCTATAATAAAGCCACAGTGGTCCATATGCTTTTCTCAAAGGAAAGTGCAACTTTCTACACACTAATCTCATATTCCTTTAAATAAAGTAGAAGCAAGCCTGCCCGAGTATATGACATAATTCTTTTGCCATTTTGTCAGCTATCCAAGGAACAGAAATATGTGGAGATGTCAAGAGTTACATGTCAGGGACATCAGGCTGATTATTGTGGCAAGGAAAAGACAGAAACATTCTGAAGTATGCAGACAATATTTGAAAGCAAGAGGTGTGCAGAGTTAGGCCACGACTGATGGGAGGAAAGAATATCTAACCGACGTATATAGTACAGATTCATATATACATAGGATGTATAACAAAGGACATTTCTGGAAATTACCTAAGAAACTGCAGCAGAAGAAAAGGATTGGAAAGAATGTGGAAAGAAAGAAGGAAATAAGGGAATAGGAGTAGTATGTAATTGAGGGAGACAGATGGGAAGACTGTCTTCCCCAGCCAAGTGCAAAAGGAAATATGACAGCACAGATTAAAGATTATAATAATCACAGAATCACAGAACTGTAGGGGCTGGAAGGGACCTCTAGAGATCATCTAGTCCAACCCCCTGACAAAGCAGGCTCCCTAGAGTAGATTGCACAGGTATGCATCCAGGTGGGTCTTGAACATCTCCAGAGAAGGAGACTCCACAACCTCTCTGGGCAACCTGTTCCAGTGCTCTGTTCCCCTTACTGTGAAGGAGTTCCCGCACACATTTGTGCAGAACTTCCTATGCTTCAGTTTTTGGCCATTTCAACACACACTGCTGAGATGAGTCTGGCCTCATCCCTTTGCCTGCTACACTTCTGATATTTATAGATGCAGATCATATTCCCTCTGAGTCTTTTTCATGTCTTAACAGATCCAAATTGCTCAGCCTTTCCTCATGAGAGTGGTGCTCCAGACCCTTTATAATCTCTGTGGCCCTCTGTTGGATTCTTTCCAGCAGAAGAAACTTGTAAGCCCAGAACTGGACACAGTACTCCAGGTGAGGCCTCACCAGGGCAGAGTAGAGCGGGAGAATCACCTCTCTAAACCTGCTGGACATGCTCTTTTTAATGCACTCCAGGATCCCATTGCCCTTCTTGTCCACTAGGGCACACTGCCGGCTCATGGCCAGCCTGTTGCACATGAGGACACCCAGATCCCTCTCTGCAGAGTTCCTCTCCAGCAGGTCATCCCCCAACCTGTACCGGTGCATGCAGTTATTCCTCCCTAGGTGCAAGACTGTACTCTTGCCCTTGTTAAATCACATCTGGTTTATTATGCCCAACTCTCCAGCCTGTCCAGGTCTCCCTGAATGGTAGCACAGCCTTCCAGTGTGTGAGCCATTCCTCCCAGCTTTGTATCATCAGCAAACTTGCTGAGGGTGGTCTCTATCCCCTCATCAAGGTCACTGATGAAGATGTTGAACAGGATCGGACCCAACACTAACTCCTGAGGAGCACCAGTAAATGCAAGCATTCAACTGAACTCTGCACTACTGATCACAACATTCTGAGCTCTGCCAGTCAGCCAGTTCTCAACCCATCTTACTGCCCATTCATCTATTCCACACTTACTCACCTTTATTATAAGGAAGCTGTGGGAGACAGTATCAGATGCCTTGCTGAAATCAAGGTAGACCACATCCACTGCTATCCTCTCATCCACCCAGCCAGTAATGATATCATAGAAGGCTAAGAGACTGGACGAGCATGATCTCCCTATGGTGGACCCATGCTGACTACTCCTGATAACTTTCTTCTCTTCCATTTGCCTGAAGATGGCATCTAGAACAAGCTGTTCCATCACCTTTCCGGGTACAGAGTTGAGGCTGACTGGCCTGTAATTTCATGGATCCTCCTTCTTGCTCTTTTTGAAGACCAGAACAACATTGGCTATCCTCTGGTCTTCAGGCACCTCTACCATTCTCAAAAACTTCTCTAAGATGATAGTTAGAGAGCAGTTCAGCAATCACAACTGCCAAGTCCCTCAGCACATGTGGATGCATCCTATCAGGTCCCATGGATTTACGTACACTGATGTTGCCTGGATGCTCTGTGACCATCTCCTCCCTCAACAAAGGGAAACCTTCCTTTCCCCAGGCCCTCTCACTTACCTCCAGAGTCCGGGAGTCTTGAGGGGGAGTTCCCATAGAGAAGACAGAAGCAAAGAAGGCATTTGGTTATCTCCGCCATCTGCATCCCCCATTACCAGAACACCACTCCCCCACATCTCCCCCCCGCTCATTTAGTAGGGTACCCACATTTTCCCTAGTCTTCCTTTTAATAATGACATATTTAAAAAAGCCTTTCTTATTATCTTCATCTCTTTTTCTAGATCCAATTCCAAGTTGGATTTAGCCTTCCTCATCGCATCATTGTAGGCCCTGACAACATTCCCATATTCTTCTCAAGTGGTCAGGCCCTTTTCCACATTTCTTGGACCTTTCTCTTGCCTTTGAGTTTATGCATGAGCTCCTTGCTCATCCACACAGCTCTCCTGCCGACCTTGCTGATTTCTTACTCATAGCAGTGCACCAATTTTGAGCTTGGAAGAAGCACTATATAAATGCTGACCAGTTCTCACATCCCCCCTTACCTTCTAACACCTTAGTCCACGGGGTAGCTCCAAGAAAATACCAGAAGAGAACAATGTTGGCTCTCTTGAAGTCCAGGGTAGCAATCCTACTTTTTGGTTTGCTTCTTCCACTCAAGATCTTGAGCTCCACCGTCTTGTGATCACTACATCCCAGTCTGCCCCCAGTCTTCACTTCCCTAGCAAGCCCATCCTTATTAGGGAGAACAAGGTATAGTAACGCCCCACGCCTCATTGGCTCCTCCACCATCTGCATCAGAAAGTTATCTTCAACACAGTACAGGAACTGTCTGGAGCGTGTGTGCCTGGCTATGTTGCTTTCCCAACAAATATCTGGATAACTGAAGTCCCCCATAAAGAACCAACACATGAGATCTTGAGACTACTTCCAGATGTTTGTAGAAGACCTCATCAATTTATTCCTCCTGATCAGTGGGCCTACAATACACCCCCACAACAGTGTCACCCACACTAGCCTGCACCTTAATACGCTTCCACAAGCTCTCCACCGATACATCACTCTCCCCAGGTGGAATTTGGTACATTCTAGCTGCTCACTCAAATATAGAGCAACTCCACCACCCCTCCTCACCATCCTGTCTTTCCTAAAAAGCACTTAGCCATTCATGACAGCATTTCAGTCATGCAAGCCATCCCACTACATTCTGAGACACATTAAAAAGAATATGACTAGCAGGTCAAGGAAGGTGACCTTCCCCCTCTACTCTGTTCTGTTGAGGGCTCACCTGAAGCACTGTGTCCAGTTCTGGGCTCCCAAGTACAAAAAAAGACAGGGATCTCCTTGGAAGAGTCCAGCAGAGAGCTATAAAGATGATAAAGGGCATGGAGCACCTCTCTTATGAGGAAAGACTGAGAGACCAGGGTCTGTTCAGACTTGAAAAAAAGAAGACCCAGAGGGGACTTGATCTATGTCTATAAATATCTAAGGAGCAGGAGGCAAGGGGATGAGGCCATACTCTTTTCAGGTGATGGAATGAGGGGAAATAGGTACAAACTGAAGTATAGGAAGTTCTGCACAAATGTGTGCGGGAACTTCTTCACAGTGCCTTGACAGAGCACTGGCACAGGCTGCCCAGAGAGGTGGTGGAGTCTCCTCTGAAGACGTTCAAGATCCGCTTGGATGCCTTCCTGTGCAACCTGGTCTAGGGAGCCTGTTTTGTCAGGGGGGGTTGAACTAGATGATCTCTAGAGGTCCCTTCCAACCTCTGCAATTCTGTGATTCTGTGATTGCTGGGTCATGTTGAGTCTCACCAATCAACATCTCCAAATCCTTCTCCTTAGGACTGCTCTCAAACCATTGTCTGCCCAGCTTGTATTTGTGCCTGGCATTGCCCTGGCCCAGGTGCAAGATCTTGCATTTGGTCTTGTTGAACTTGGTGAGGTTGGCATGGGTCTACCTCTGAAGCCTGTCCATGTCACTCTAGATAGCACCCCTAGCTCATAGAGTGCCTAATGCACTACTCAGCTTGGTAATGTCTGTAAACTTGCTAAGTGTGCTCTTGAGCCCAGTGTCCATGTCACCTACTAAGATGTTAAATAGCACCAACACTGTCCTTTAGTTTTACATACTGGGAGACCAGTGCAACTCATAATAGTCATGTTCTCATAGAAAAAATGTTATTAATGCTATGGATCTTGTAAATGAAATGGTAACAGGTCACATAGTTTTGGCAAGCTTTAGTCAGAGATAGACATGTTGCTTCTAGTTTAGAAAGTACATATTCCAGAGTTGGAATTAAAAATATATTTAAATGTTGTTCCTGACTTTATAGTCTGAGTATCTTCCCCAGGTATCCATTACCAACTACTGTTTGAAATAAGACACGGTGACTTTATTACACAGTATGTTTAATCTTAAATTACTCAGACAATTTCATTCTCTTGCAGAAAGAATGAAATGAAAAGAAAATGAAAGTAAATAAATGTTAATATCCTATTTATTATACTTTTTTATATAATCATCTATGCTACAGCCAGTATGTTACTACCTTAGAAGATGATCTCCAGCAAGGGTAAACAGATTTTACAGAAAATACTAAGCTTAATTTCCTTAAGGATTTAAAGGCTTTATGAATGGGAATGTATTTTCTGAAAACATTCATGAGAAAATTTACACTTTGAATGTAACAAACAATAATAAGGTATCAGTAAATAAAACTATAAACTCTCTTATGTGTTTTTGTATTGAACTGTGTATAATTACCTTGTGAAAGAATGGATCAGTAAGTTGTTTTTTTTTTTAAAGTGATATTCCTACTAGTCTCTATGTTCACTTTAATGCAATAGGGAAATACTGGGTTTTTTTGGAAAGTGTATGAAAATAACCTTGCAAACTGCTTTAATGACAACTGACTAAGTATCTACGATCTCATAATGCCCTCATGCTGCCATTACTGTCATTGCTGGCACTCTTTCTTTACAACTCCCTAGAATTACCATAATAAGAATTCATGCAGAGTATTCCTAGAGATATTTGTTCAGTGTGCAACATTGATTACTTAGAAATTTATTACTTTGAAATTACTTAAAATTACTTAGAAATCTAAGCTTTTTATATCTTGTTTTTCAGGGGCTTAGAGAGTCTCTTAATGGATGTCATGATAATGCCATACTGGTCAAATTGTAGACAAACACTATTTTGGATGTATTTTTATATTCATTACAAGGAGATCACATTCCAAAGAAAACCTGATGCTTTTTTCACTCTGTTAGATTTCTTTGTTTCACAATTTTTCTGGAGATAAAATTCTTATTGAATTTTCACTTATTGCAAACATTCATCCTTTATAGGATGAGAAAGACAATATCAAATGCATGAGATAATATAGAGAGTACAGTGTCCAGGTCTGTAATCTCAAGTACAGTACTTATTAATTCTTAACAATTAAGCAAGTAATTTCTATCAAAAGAGATTAGTACTTTCTTATCTATTTCTTTCTTTTCAATGATAGAATTGTTACAGAATTCACAGTGAAAAGTGACACTTAAAATCAGTAAGAAAATCAGCTGAGATCCCTATCCATATGAAAAAGAAACTATTCATTTCATTTTATGTGACTCAAGCATCTAGAAAAGTCTATCAGGCAAAATTCCAAATGTAAGTGGGAAGTTGTTTAGTGTATGGACGTATGAGGAATTTAAGCATTGAGCATTAGCGTTGATAGGCTTCACTGGTTTTGTGGAGATTTTCAGGCAACTGTATGAATTCATCTGTAGAAACATCAACATAGCCAGCTTTTAGAAATTATATGAATGTCAGTGGTTCGTGAATATTGAACACACACGCTTCATTTGGTAGGTAGGTTTCTGTGTTATTCTGATTCCGTTACAGGATTGAGTTTGTGATCTCAAAGAGTATGGGCCTGGTAGAGTGGAGTGAGGACCTTGAAGTTCAGGAGGGCAAACTTCCTGGTTTTGAAGGAACTGTTGGACAAGACCCTCTTGAGAAGAAGTCCTTAGAGACAAAGGAGTGGAACCAAACTTGCTACTCTTTAAGAATGCCTTTCTGAGAGCTCTCCATCCCTCAGAATAAAAAAAAAGCAGACAGGGTAGGCAGGAAATTGGCATGGTTTGGCAAAGATCTGCTTGTCAAACAGAGAGAAAAGAAGGACAAGTATAGGCAGTGGAAATAAAGATGTGTAGAGTAAAGGCAGTAAAGTAAAGGCAGTGGAAATAAAGAATATCCTGAGAAGGATACTTCTGTCCAGATTTGCAAAGATGAGATTAGGAAAGCACAGGCACAGATGGAACTGAACTTGGAGAAGGATATTAAAAAAAAAAAGGGGGGGGAGATTCTACAGGTACATAGGTCAGAAGAGGCAGGTCAAATTGAGAGTACCTCCTCTGACATATGAGAGAGAAGAACTGGCTACAACAGATATGGAGAAGGCTGAGGTACTCAGTGAGTTATTTGCCTCAGTCATCACTGGCAGTCAGGATTCTCACATCCCTGAACCTAACGTCCATAAAATTGAACCTCTAGGTGGGAAATGAGGGAGCAAACTCTCCCTCACAGTAAGAGCAGAGCAAATCTAAGAGCCTCATGAGACTGAATACGTAAAAGTCTATGCAATCAGATGAAATGTATCCCAGAGTCCTAAGGGAGCTGGCTGAGGTGTCTGCTGAGACTCTCTCCAGCTTATTTTAAATGTTGTGTCGGACAAAGTCCCTGGGGTCTGGAAAACGGAAAACATCACTCCCGTTTATAAGAAAGTGGAGGAAAGAAGGAGGATCTGGAAAATTATAGGCCGGTGAACCTGAGAAGAGCATGGAGCAGATCCTCCTAGAAGACATGTTAAGGCAAATGAGAGATGAACAGGATATCCATGACAGCTAGCATGTCTTCACCAAGTGAAGGTTGTGGCTGACTAGTCTGGTGGCCTTCTATGATAGAATGACAGTGTCAGTGGACAAAGGAAAAGACAACTGATGACATCTACCTGGACTTCTGTAGGGCCTGTGACGTGGTCCCCCACCACATCCTTACCCCTAATTTAGAGAGATATATATTTGAAGAGTGAACTATTTGGTGGATGAAGATACAGTTGGAAGGTCACAACCAGAGCACTGTGGACAGTGGCTCTAAGTCCAGATGGAGACCAGTAATGAGCAATGTCACTCAGGGGTCCATACTGGGACCAGTACACTTCAACGTCTTTATCGATGACATAGATTACTGGATTGAGTGTTCTCTCATCAAGTTTGCTGATGACACCAAGCTGGGTGGTGTGTTGATAAAGTGGAAGGAAGGGAAGACATCTTGAGGGATCTTGATAAACTTGAAAGGTGGGTGCATATGAACTAACAAAGGAAAGTACAAGATTTTGCACACGAGCTGAGGTAATTCCAGATATATACACAAACTGAGAGAAGAAATCCTTGAGAGTGACTCTGATGAGAACAACTTAGGAGTCCTGGTTGATGAAAAATTTAATATGAGCCAGTAGCAATGGGGTTGGAACCTGAGTCCTTGAGGTCCCTTCCAACCCAAGCTATTCTATAATTCTATGAGCTGGTGGCAGTGAAAGTAAGTCAACTACTAATATAGATTATTAAGTGGAATTTACATTAACACAAGTCCCTGTTGTTTAATACCATCAATATTAATGCTAAGGAAAGATATCTTAAAGTTTTAGGGAGTTAAACTCTTTCAACAGTGCTTCTGCTTCACAGGAGAAAAGTCCATGGTAAGATTTTTTTTGCTGTATTACAGCTAATATTGCATAAGTTTTTCCTTCTCTGTTTTTTCAGAAAGGGTTAAAATGTGAACTTACAGCTAATAAAATGTAATGAAAACTGTAAATGTGTTTGCACTGCATATACTACTTTTCAGATCTCACATATTTAAATACTACGCACTGATTTCCATGGAGGAATGGAAAATTGAAGAAGACATGCTATTCGGACTTAAAGATCAAGCTCCAATCTGACTAGTAACAAGACATTGGAAGTTTCAGTTCTGTTCATTTTTTTATTTCTTAAAATGTGTTCTATTTTTGAGATCTCAGAAATCTTCATTGTGATACATAAATTACTTCCTACAGAAGTTAAGTGTTCACTTCATCTTAAAATGTATATTCTCTAGACTGTCTTCAGAAAACACATATTAAAATATTTTCTTTCCACACTGTTTCCTGAACTGTATTACTTTCCTTGAAACCATGAGACCTTTGAAAGCAATCTATTCTTAAATAATTCCACTGTTCTGAGTGGCAAAAGTCCCTCTGAAAGGAGGTTTGTAAGATAAAAGACAGTATATAAATTCAGTATATATAACTCATTCTACAATTTGCATTATTAAGCATGTATTTTATCTGTGCATCCTTTTGCCATTCAAATGTCATATAGACATATGACAATGTCATATATATATATAATTTTGTTATGAAAACTCATAGAATATTACTCATAGATAACATCTTTTTATTTTAAAATTGTAGTCAGTCATGTTATCAACAGATAAGAGGCCTCTGGATATCTCTTGGACGTTCTGTGTAACTATAATTCTAGCTGACATTTGACAGACTTTCTGTCAGGTTTCAATGCTTTATCTTTCTGCTCTGAGGTTATTTTTAAAGTGTGCTATGAAGACTCTATATTGTATAGAAAACTTATTTTTAAATAGCATATGGAGATGTTGAACATACTGCAATAATATTAAAAGAATTACACATATGATTTAGCAGTGCTCTGCTTTGCAATGTAGTAAGGGTTCACTCTAGATCTATATACAAAACCATAAAGTATTAATTATCTGAATTATTTATTTTATGAATATTAAATTTTATAATGAATGTGAATATTATCTGTACTGAGATTTCTGTGTTTATAATGTGTTTAAATTGTTACAGAACAATTTAGTAGCATATATATGTATTTGTGTGTATATATATATAAATACAATTACAAGATGCAATCAAATATTCTTAAATGTACTTAAATTCCATGTATCCACTTCTGTATGAGATAGAAATTGTCTACCTCCACCCTCTATTCTGTACAATACTGAAGATGTTCAAATTAATTAGATAACTTTGGCCTTTGAAAGTTTCCCCGACTTGTATAGAAAAGGTTGTTCTAAAGTGGTGGATGTATTTCCTCTATTTGGCAGTCCATTTTTATTCAGATTTTTATAGATAAGACTATCTAACTTGTCAGAAAGTCTCCAAATCATGCTCATCTGAACTAGATATTAAACTTCATATGCAGACATGCTGCATAGATGGTCTGCAGCTGAAAAGCATCACAGCATTCGCCAACTTCCTGAACAACAGACTGGTACATTGGAAAGGATTCATTGACCCTGACAAATTTCAGGGTATGTTGTTTATACAGGAAGATTTTGGTTCAAGTGGGCTGCAGAGGAGACTTCTGTAGGAAGAGGCCTGGGGCTGTCCTTTGCTGGATACAGTCAGTACTATCCAGCTCCAACAAAATCCCAACAGGGTACAGCTGAGCCCATCCATCAGGCTGGTGATGCCTTCAGGAAAGTGTATTTCAAAAAGCAGAAAAAACATTCCATAGGAATTGAGAGAGAGTAACAAGGAAGATGTGAGAAAAATCAAGCAAGCATTATGGCCAGAGAGTAGGGAGGGAGAGCAGGTTCTCCAGGCATCGGAGGAGAGATTTCTCTGCAGTCCATGGAGAAGAGATTGGTGGAGCAGGCATTTATTTATAGCCAGTGGGAGAGACCCATACCAGAGCAAGAGAAGAGTGTGAGAAGGAAGCACTGACATAGAAAAAATGCTACAGGATTGCCAACAATCCCTCACTTCCCATCCTGTGTTGCTGCTCAGTAAGAAGTAGGTAGAAGTGTTGGGGATGAAAAAGTGATGAACACCTGAGGAAATGTTTGGGGGGAATTGTTGGTTTGATCTTTTGTCTTTGTTTCTCATTACCAAAATCAATTTTAATTGCTAATGAACTAAATTTAAGTTCCCACATGGAGTCTGATTTGCCTGAGACAGTAACTGGTTAAGTGATTTCCCTGTCTTCATCTCGAACTACAGGCTTCTCCATCATTCTTTATTCTCCTCCTGTTGAGGAGACAGAAAGACAGAGTAGGTGGGGTGGACATCTGGTCTTTAACCAAGGTTAACCCTCTATAAAGTAGAACAGAAGTCTACACTCAAGACTTCAGTCTCCCTTTTGAAAGAAGACAAGACAGTGAAGAACTTAAATGGTATCAAGATTTGTTTCACCTTATTTTAACATTAGTTGGATAGACCACTTTCTGAGAACACTTTTTTTTTTTCTATTTTTGACTGTAAAAGAAAGCTGAAGATGAATAACTCTGATGTTAGTTGTAGAGTGCTATATGTAAAGTGTAAAGCATTGTTGCCCTGTGAAGAATAAGGCCGTAAATAGTTCCCACATTCTACTTCTGTTGCAAAGCCACATCACATTATTTTCAACAATGCCATGTGGCCACAAGAGCTGCTGAGCAGGTCAGCAAAAGCAGCCAAGCCAATAACTCCAGGCTATTGTTTCTTCCATCTGAAGAGCTAGAATCAGTGTCCAGTACCGCATGTGCCCTGTACTGGGAGTTCAGTTGTTTGTGCTCAAGCTGACTCTGATCTCCTGCAGCTGTGTGACTTAAATCACAGTGCTGTGAAGAAAGTATTGTGGAAAAATGATCTGAGAAGCATCTTTCAGAGTAAGTGCAGAGTTTTGTAGGCAGGATATAGAAAATATATAACAGTCATAGCA
The DNA here is from genome assembly GCA_013399175.1 of Odontophorus gujanensis. Taxonomy (NCBI): domain Eukaryota; kingdom Metazoa; phylum Chordata; class Aves; order Galliformes; family Odontophoridae; genus Odontophorus; species Odontophorus gujanensis. The sequence continues at coordinate 12,801 of VXAB01005344.1, forward strand.
GTTTTTTATTGGCTACCACTCATTATAGATAGCTAGGACTAAGACACTATTAGGGTAAATATGAATATTAATAGAACTACCAGTGTTAACACTGCACAGTTCTTTGGTGATTGAGCAGATGTCAATGAGTTTGGCATAGACTAGTTGAACGGTTGACTTTCTGCCATGTACTTCTAAAATCTGGGTTATGGACCTATTTATATCAATATTTTTCTCCTGAGTCTGTAAGATGCTAAACAGTACTCTCATTTTACATGGCTTTATACTACATACTAGTTCAGTGATCAAGATCTTTTCCAGTAAGGCTGAGATTAGTTTAAACTGCATAGAACTGGGCTCTGAGTCACAGACAGTAGAACTTCTGAGGTTTTTATTGTATTGCAGTTAATTAATTTCCACTTACATTATTGTTTTACAGAGAATGACAATTGCTACAAGCTGAAACATTTTT
>VXAB01005345.1:0-11508 GCA_013399175.1 Odontophorus gujanensis
CCAAGGCACAGGTGGAGCTGAACGCAAGGGACGTGAAAAATAACAAGAAGGGGTTCTACAGGATCATAGGCAGGAAGACACAGACTGAGGAGAATGTTCCTTCTCTGATTAATGAGCATGGAGAACTGGCTTCCTCAGACATGGAAAAAGCTGAGGNGAGAACTGGCTTCCTCAGACATGGAAAAAGCTGAGGTGCTCAATAAGTGTTTTGCCTCAGTCTTAATTGGTGGCCAGACCCCCTGTGTCAGCCAGAACCCTTAACCTCTTTGTGTGGATTCTATTCTGCTGTTAACAGTAGAATAAGTCTGAGATCTCCTCATGAAACTGAATGGATATAAGTCCATGGGGCTAAATGGTATGCATCCCAGTGTGATGTGGTTGCTGAGCCACTCTCCATAATATTTGAAAGATCATAGGTGTTGGGTGAAATTCCTGGTGACTAGTAAAGGGAATCATTACTCTCATTTTTAAGAAAGTGAGAAAGGATGATCTGGGGAGCTACCAGTAGCCTCACCTCTGTGCCTGGGAAGATCATGAAGCAGATCTTCCTGGTTACCATGTTAAGGTACATATGGGACAAAGAGGTAATCCAAGACAACCAGCATGGCTTCATCAAGGGCAGATCTTGCCTGACCAATCTGATTGTTTTCTATGATGGAGTGATGGAATCAGTGGACAGGGTAAAGGGTGACTAATATCATCTACCTCAACTTCTGTAAAGACTTTGACATGGTCACTGACCACATCCTTCTCTCTAAAGTGGAGAGATATGGATTTGAACGATGGACTATTCAGTGGATTAAGAACTTTTTGGCTGGTTGCAACCAAAGGGTTGTGATCAATGGTTCTATGTCTGGATGGCGTTGATCAAGAGTGGTGTCCCCCAAGGGTCAGTCTTGGGACCAATGCTCTTCAACATCATTATCAATGACATAGATGATGTAATTGAGTGCACCCTCAGTAAGTTTGCAGATGACACCAATTTGTGCAGTGCAGTTGATACATTGGAGAAAAAAGAAACCATCAAGAGGGACCAGGACACACTGGAGAAGTGGGCTCATCTGAATCTAATGATGTTCAATGAGGCCAAAGGCAAGGTTTTAGACTTGAGTTGCAGCAGTTTCAAATATATGCAGACTGGGAGAAGAATTCAATGAGAGCATACCTGTGAAGAAAGACTTAGGTTTTGGTGGACAAAACGTTGGACATGAGCCAGCAGTGTGTGCCTGCGGTCTGTGAGGCCAGTAGTACCCTGTAATATATTAGAAGATGGTGGCCAGCAGGGAGAGAGAGGGGATTGTTCCCCATGTACTCTACCCTCATGAGGCCTCATCTGGAGTACTGCATCCAGGCCTGGGGACCCCAGCACAAAAAAGATGTGGAGTTGTTGGAATAGGTCCGGAGAGGGGGCATGAAGTTGATCAAAGGGCTGGAACACCTTTCCAATGAGGAACGGTAGAATGTGGCAAGGCTGAATGTGGCACTGGGCAGCCTGGTTTAGTGGCTGGCAACCCCGCTCATGGCAGGGATTTGAAACATCTTTGATTTTTTTTCAATCCTGACCTATGTTTCTATGATTCTTTGAAGGATATTTATTTTTAATTGAATCATTGAATCATCAAGTTTTCCTCCTAGAAAAGATAAGCCATTTCAACGAAGAAAAAGTTGCATATGTTTAAAGCATTATTTAAAATTATAGCACCTTCATATCCTCAGTAACATGAAGTATTTAGGTAGAGATTGTAGAAAATGTACTTTGAATTTTTGAGAATTAAAATGTCATGCCAACTTTATAACTTCAATATGCTGATGGGCCTAATGAGCAGAGAAGAAAAAAAATCTAAGCAGAAGCCATTTCATGCATAGCCTTTTATTGGAAATTTTCCCTTAATTATTATAAAAGAGCTCAAAAGGAGAATTTGATTAATTAAAAAATCAGTGACAACAGCAAGTTATGGCTTTGTAAGTATTCCGTCAACAGTAAATCAATTATGGATTCAAAGTTGCAGCTTCTTCAGTTTTCACAAGAAACAGGATTAATAGCAGTATCGATACTCATTCTGATATTCTGCATGACGTATGCAATCTATCTGAAAGAATTTGTTCCAGTGATACATAGTGAAAACTTAGGAAAACTGCTCCAACTTTATTTAATACTTGCGTCAGCCTGGCAAAAAGAAAAAAATAGTTTTTATCAATTAAGACTGGTTGAAAGCACTAAAATTGTGAGGAGAAAAACTTTCTGTATTCTAATTCATTCTAGCAAAGTGATGCTTGTTCTAATTATTCTGAAATATAAATGAACTTTACAATCAATAAAAATACATCCAGTGCATATTTTCCTTTGCCCAACGATCTCTATCAGTCATATAAATTAAAACAGCAACTCAGAAATCACTGATTACTAATGACTATTCAAATCAAATTGTTCAGAAACTGGCTATACCACATCAGACCATTTAAATCTATATCAGTCAGATGAGATTACTATTTAAAACCTCTTTCATTCGTTTACAGAGTTGAAGAAAAATTAGTTATCTTTCACTTGTTTACAGAATTGAAGGAAAATTAGTTATCTTCAGAGTCTGAAAACTCAAAGTCATTTTCAGAAATTGAAAGAACCTTCAAGCAGATCTTGAACCTAATAGACTTAACCCTTTAAGGAAAGTTTGATTAAAAATGACACAAATACACATACATAAAATCTCTTGATGTACTTCTCTATTAACCTCTAGATAATTCTGAGTGACACTTAGCTTAACAGATTTATAGGTCAATCAAGTATCACTATCTGGTTAGAACATAGACCTGTTGTTAGAGGTAAAGCATTTTACTAAATGACAAAAAATTTGCATAATTATCTTGACAGAGAATGAAGGTCAAAGACATTTTGTACTTCTTCCTGTCACTCTCAAAGGCATGAGTATTCTTCAAATAAAGAGGGAATAATCTTTCTTAGTCTACCCCTTGATTTAATTGCCTGGTGGACCTTGATTATTTGGTTCAAGGAATTAACTAGAATTCATTTAGACAGAGAAAGAAACTCTAATTTGGAGCTGACCTGGTTGTCACCGGTGTTAGCAGAGATGAGATGACAAAGCCAAATAAGCTGTACGGGTGGTACAGTAGTTTTGGACATCAAACATGGATGAAATAAAAAAGTGCATAAATTTTTAGAACTGAACCAGATTTCTGAGGTTACCAAAATTTTACTCAGCACGAATATAGGGGAGAGTTACATAAAGAGATGGAAAGCAAGAGTTCTTAACATTGCATAAGTTTTCAGTGATCTCTGTTTCTGGAACTTTCTGTTTGACTCCAAGACTTCTTTCACTGACACTGATAGTCACAATTGATTTCTTCAGATTCCATGTCATTATTCAATAGAAACAGCATAAGAGAAATCAAGTCCTAATACAGCTATTTTCATTATAATTATTTTTAATTCAATGAAAAGTAATTCTCAAACGCATTTCAAAGAACATTTTTGCCCTACAAGGAACTGAAAATACTGCCTTCAAATACAGTTACCATGGACAATAGATTGCAGTTGTTACAGAAACAGTAATAGCACCCTTGTGTAAATACACAAGAATACAACTTTTTAATTTCATAATTACAAGATATTTTTTCTTGCCTAATTCAGTGTTCAGTGCTTAATTAACACCTATTGCAAGACTTGTTTTATCTTCTTTGCTCAGTATATAGCCCTGAGCATATTTACTGCACATGAAGTGCTGTATATTAAATTATTGATTTCCTTATGAGATTTTCTATAGAATTAATTGCTTAAGAATGTGATTGCAGCTTCTATTAATTAGAAAAACTATATAGGAAATATTAATTAATTTATCTTCACAACTCCTGACATGCTTCCTGTTTTATATGCATTGTTTACCCCAGGAATAATCACAGTCTCAAATGCGACATAGCCACACTTTATCTGGGAAACCTGAAGCTGGGATGTATATGTATCCTACAGTGCTCTGCCTTGTTATGTCTTTCTGTAAAAAGATTCTTCACTAATCTGCCTGCCCTACTCTGCAATATTGCTGAAAGACTTTCTGGGATATACTGGAGCAGCCTTCAGGGGTGAGTAGGTCTGTCTTTGACTATAGTGATGCATTTAGATAGCTGTTAGCAGCATATTTGGGTGTACTCAAATAATATCCTTGTTCTTTCTTCTCTGGTACAAAAACACTATGCTTAAAATATGATAAATGAAGAGCCACAAACACTTTGATTCTTACTGAGGCAAGAACGGGTTAAAATAAAACTTAAGAACTGAGCCAAAGGACGGAAAGGGACGGAGCTTGACTAACATCAAAAGGAAATGCACTGATAGTGAGAAGCACCCTGATAAACTATTGCACTGGAACAAGCTGATACAACAAGATTACAGTAGGATAGCAACCAGAAGAAGCTGGATCAGCATCTCCAACTCTAGTGAGGTGAAAAGTGCACAGCGAGGAGGACCTGTGACATTCATTTTCAAGACCCTGTCCCACAGCCACTCGGAAACACTGTGCATGTTCACCCAAAGAAATTCAAGGCAGGACTTACGGAAATGACTTCTTGGAGTTAATTGTAATAATTCATCCCAGTTCTTGGAAATGTAGTGAATATACATGCTTTATTATTTTAAATATATTGTTGCTTCTCTCTTCAGTGTCCAAGTTAGGTGGGGCTACCGCTCCACAAGCTTGTGTGCACAGTGCCAAATAAACGTTCCTGCTTTATAACTTAACTCTGGGTTATAGAGTTTTGATTCCACAAATCATTATGACAGTTTGAAACATCTACATTTTCTTTTAACAGTTCATGTGATACAGCAGTCTGTTTCATCACTGTAGTTTTGATATCTGTTTCTACTTTGAGCACTCAGTCTCTCTAGAAATTACAGACTTAAAGTTTCAATGAGGAGCAAGCAGAAAGGAAAATACACAGATTGTGGCCACTTGTGAAAAGGCTAAGCATAAAAGAAATGCCAGACACCACAAACTGAAAACTGTCTTAAGGGCAATGTTCCCATGATTCCAAAGGAGTGTAACTCTCTGTATTTTGCTCATCTCATTTGGAGGAAGGCATTCAACTCATCTGATTGAATGCCTTCCTCCAAATGTGATGAATTAAAAGATTTTGAGATTAACCCAATTTCTGTTTTTGTAAGACAAACTTCTAGATATAATGTGTTCTTGGGATCATAGAATCATAAAATCACCAAGGTTAAAAAAGGCCTACAAGACAATCCAGTCCAACTGTCCACATACCACCAATAGCTCTCACTAAACTGTGTCCTTCAACACAACATCTAAACGTTCCGTGAACATTCCCAGGGTTGTTGACTCCACCACCTCCCTGGGCAGCCCATTCCAGCATCAGAACACTCATCTGGAAAAGTAGTATTTCCTAACATCCAGATTGAATCTCCCGTGGCACAACTTGGGGCCATTCCTTCTAGTCTTATCACTAATTACAAGAGAGCAGAAGCTGACCTCCAGCTTACTACATCCTCCCTTCAGATAGTTATATAAAGCAATAAGGTCTCCCCTGAGCCTCCACTTCTCCAGGCTGAACAATCCCAGCTCCATCAGCCATTCTTCATAAGACCTGTGCTCCATACCCCTCACCAGCTTCACTGCCCTTCCCTGTAAATGCTTCAGGTTCTCAATGTCCTTCTTGCAGTGAGCGACCAAAAACTGAACACAACACTCAAGGTGTGGCCTCACCAGCGCTTAAGATCACTTTAGCAAGAAACATATCAGGCTAATCAGACTGAATAATCTAATTGCTACACTTTCCATTACAGTATGGTAGTCAATGGCTCAATATACACCATGTAATAATGTTAGCTATGTAGTCATTGATACACCAGTAACTTTGGAAGCTTTGGAAATCTGCAGTAGTCACGCATAGTGTGGTATAAGCTATTCTAAGTAGCAAAATAAGAAATTCAGCTATTTGAAGTCTTTTGTAATGCTTTGTTTTCTCTTACTTCTTATTTCCAAATGGTAATATCTGTACATGACAGTAGTGAATAGCAAAAGTGAATCTTGGAACTTGTGAGGAGGCTCCTTTTTTTGGAAGATTTGCAAGCTGCAGTTGTATCTGATAAACATACGATCTGTGTCAGGAGCTTTATACAATTCAAAGTTTCTTGAAAGTACCATTACACAGACTCTGAAGAATTATTTCTGCACATGCACAGTACTTTATGGTATCCCAAATATATCACATCTGTTGCACATGTGGATACCACCTGTGAATCATATGCACAACGCATTTCCTGCCTCTCTTCAGGGAGTGGGTCTGGTAGCAATAGTTTCATTAGAAAAGACCCTATTTTTATGGAATTTTATCTTCACGCATACTCACCTCCCAGTTCATGAATACTTTTGAATGAAACTGTGTATGAATTTTTCCTTACTTTGGTAATCTTAAACTGATAGATAAGTGTTTAACTTAATAATAGAAGTGAAATCACTCAGAGGAATTTACCAACTAGAGCAGCTTTCTTACTATTTTTTATATTGTATACCACAGCTTTCCAAAACAATACTTTTACATTTACTTTTGTATTACTTAATGTTTTATTTTCGTTATGATGGACATGCAGTAGTTTGAAAACCAGAGGTCAGATTTCATATTTGAATTCCTTCTGCTTTACCTCTGAGCAATTTTCTTTCATTTCTATTATCCCATGCATGTCATTATGAGGAATGTGTTCTTTTAAATTATAAATAGCAACTTACCTATTACATGTATTATATTCTTCACATTATGAATATTACTGTCAATAAAAAACATGTTGCAATGGATGAAAACGAATTATGGTACCATGAAATTGGTATTCTTAAGACACCTGTAGTTAGCTACCTGATGTGCAGGGCTCCAGGCTTTGCTCTCTGTCCTTATCTGTTGACCATTTTGGAACATGACAGTAAAAAGTACAGTGCATTTTTCTCCGTTTGTGAATTGAAAGATATCTCATGTATATACAGTAGCATACTCCTTCTTCTACTACTGCAACACAAATCTAAGTGTGTGCACTTTCACATTCTAAGTTTTGCGTTTCCTTTTCAGTGCCTTTTCATCATGAAAAAAATAAAAATAAAAAAAAACAAAAACAAAAAAACCATAAAACCAACTACCACAGAACAGTAAAAGAGCAGAGGAATAATTACATATTTTCAAGAAGTATATAGTACTTCCTTTGACCATCTAAGACAGATGTCTAAATTTAATCACTGCGGAGAACCAAGGATAAGCACCACATCCTCCAGATTTCAAAAATGGTCTGCATTAGGTCTGCGGGAAGAGAGAGGAGCATGTGACAGCTTCATGAAACTGTTCAGAGACAGATACCACTGAGATATAGATTAGATTTTGGTACAAAAGAAGGTATACTGGTGCTTTTGTGACTTTAGAATTCTGGAATGCCCTTGAGAAAATATCGTTTCATAACTCTGTTGGGTGATTTTCGAACTTATGCGCGCAAGTTTCAGATCTTAGAAATTCTCCTCTGACGTCAGTAAAATTTATTCCTCACTTTACTGCTAGTGTCACAAATCCAAAATCAGGTGATAGTCAGTATAATTAGTTAATGAATGTTTGTATATATTACTCGTATTCATTTAATATAAGATCCTACATTCAACCTTATGTAATAGATTTATTTCAAACACAGAAAGCTAGAGCTTCCAGCATGATAAATCATAAAACAAACATAGCTCATGAATTTAGCTTTCATGCAAAGCTACTTAAATATAGGAAGTCAAAACATTCAAAATTAAACCACACTTTCTGTTATATATATTGCCTATTACTTTTAAGTAAAAATAAAAAATAGGATAGAAAGTAGAAAAATTCATCATATCATTGTCATTACCTTCTGTGGGATAAAAAACCTGAACCACAGCCTATGAAGCTCAGATTTTTTAATAATTATTTAAATGATGACTTTTGACACAAAAGATAAAAGACCTTTGTTGATCTTACTGTGTTTTTGCATTCTTGAAACCTACCTGCTTCAGTTTTTGTTTGTAATTTTTGCTCTCCCTCTCCCCTTCCCTCTCCCCCCCGCCCCTTTTCTCTGTCCCTCTCTCACATGCTTTGTCCTAAGCATTTCATTACCCTGACCTTTTTACTATAAACATTTGGGCTCAGATTGCCTACAAATGAGTTTGAAGGATATAAATCACTCTCAGGGCATTTCCCATGGCTTACCAACATTGTTTGTGAGCTTCTGCAGATGCCCTTCCTGGCATCCAAGCCCAGTAGACTGCAGGAAGCAGAACAATTCCAGATTTCTCCGGATGCCCAGGGAAGGTTTGCTACAGAACACTGTGTGCTCAGATAAATGCCACTGTGTTGAATCAGCATGGCTGGACACTTAGCCTGTGACCTTCTTGAAGATGACAGCTTCCCCCATAGGTTGTCTTGGACATAAACTATAACATAGACTGACAAAAATACTAGAGTTAAGGAGAATTACATATATTTTACTGTTAAGTCATCATTAGCCTGTGCTGATCTCCAGTGAACCTGGAATTATTCTGTACAATTTCACAAGCTTTTTTTTTCCATCAGCTGTATGCAGGTTTTTGATTAGAAGAAGAGAGTTCTTTGCACAGTCTTGTTATGTGTCATGGTTTTATGATTTTTGGTACTGGTATTCCACATCATAACATCATGTAGTGCATTTAGAGTTAAAGAGTTAAGGTTCCAGCTCCATGGATCATCGATAGTTCCAGGTATACCTGTCTCAGAAGAGAAGAAGAACTACATTCCCCAGGGGACTTTGCGATGCTTTGCGTTCTTACGTATTTACGCTCAGAGGGGGAGATAAAAACTGTCTGTGGTCACGGGACACACTCTCTTTCCTTTGGGATGGACTCAGCAGTGGGTGCTCGCTGCCGTCTCGCCTTCAGCGTTAGCGTAAGGCCTTCGGTTTATCGGACACTCTCTCTTGCTCATTTTATTTGATTTATTAGCTTTAATTCCAATTATATTGTATTATAGTGTGTTATTTTGCTTTCCGATATCTATTTAGTAAATTAGCTTTCCTCCTCAGATCGTTGCCGCTGTTTTGTTTCTAGGCCCACCTCCCTTTTCCCTTTCCCCCTTCCCCTTTCCTGGGGCGTGGGTCCGTGGGTCCCCCGCACCAATTGTCACGGAACCGGGCCGAACCAGCCTGTAAACCGTTGACATTATGTCACCTTGATATTTTGTATGCGCCGTGGTCCATATGCGTCTGGGTGCTCTTGCTAGAAATGATTCAGAACATTTTTGTAGTCTCTAGTAGCATAAATATTTTTGCTGTTACACTTACTGCATTTGGAGCCATAAGGGAAGTTTTCAGGTGAGAGAATTATTTTCAGAGCAGTGTTATCTACATTTAAATATATCTTCACATTTTTAGTCCAAAAATGACTTACTTTTTTCCCAAAATCATTATTCAGAATCTCTGTGCTCACATGGACTTAACTCCAACAGATTTTTTCTTTATTCATAGTACCTGTTTTATCTCTTATAATCTATATATTGCTAGTTAAAACTAATACAGATTAACAGAATCATAGAATCATGGTATGTCAAACTGAATGTAATGCCTCCTATTTGTTTCTTTGGAAACTACAACAGCTACATGGAGGACAATAACATTCAATAGAGTAGATTCTCAGCTATGAAAAATAAAATAAAAAATAAAAATGCGTTTTTCAATATAGTCGCAATGATTAATACATTTTCTTCAGCAGTGAACAAGAGCATACCTACCATCCTCTTAAAAATATTTATGGCCATTCAGAAAGTGGCTTGTCTTTCACACTGCACTCACTACTGCTGAAACGCACCACCCATTGCCTCACTGTGCTCACGTCCACTATTTGGTCTTCATAAATATTCATCAAACATTGATGAATGCCAGTGGTGTAGTTTTTACACATGGAGAAATTCAGTTGCATGCCTCTACTTTGTACTTACCTCCTTATCAGACAGTGTTTGGCCAGACTGTCCCTCTACTGTCTTCTATCACATGGCAACAAAATTAAAGAGAATTTTGGTGGAAAGGTTCAACCTCTATTGCCACACCGCCAACATCCATTTCTCATGTTGTAGGCCAACATAATAAAGTAGGAGATATTATTTTCAGAGCAGCCCTAGAAGAATCATAGGAACAATCTTAGAATGGCTTGGGTTGGAAGAGACCTTAAAGATCATCTACTTCCTACCTCTTATGTGAGTAGGATTGCAAACCATCAAATTAGGCTGCCGTCCAACATGGCCTTGAACACCTTCTCAGATGGGGCTTTCACAGCGTTTCTGGGCAAACTTCTCCAGTGCCTCACCATCCTCTGAGTGAAAAATTTCCTCCTAACATCTAACCAAAATCTCCCCACTTTTGGTTAAAGTAGATAATGTAAAAAGTCAGTCTCCTGTTTATAATCTCTCTGCAAGTACTGGAAAGTAACAATGAGATCTGCAGGATATATTCTCTTTTCCAGAATGAACAAGCCCATCTCCCACAATTTTTTTTCATAAGAGAGGTACTCCAGCCCTTTTGTCAACTTTGTGGCCCTCCTCTGGACTCGATCCAACAACTCCACATCTTTCTTTTTCTGGGGTCCCCAGGTCTGGACACAGTACTCCAGATGAAGCCTCATGTAGGTAGAGAAAAATATTTCTATTATTTCCCTCTCCCTGCTGGCCACCCCTCTTCTGATATAGTCCAGGATACTATTGACCTCACAGGCTGCAGGTATACTCTGCTGACTCATGTCCAGTTTTTTGTTCTCCAGAAACCAGAAGTCCTTCTCCACAGGTATGCTCCCTGGGAGTTATTCTCCCAGTTTGTATATATCTGCAATTGCCGCAACTCTAGTCCAAAGTCTTGCTGTTGGCCTCATTGAATCTCATTAAATTCAGGTGAGCTCAATTTTCAAGCTTTTTCAGGACCCTCTGGACAGCAATCCAGTATAAAAATTAACAAAATCTAATAAAATAGTTTTTTTATTACATGCTCCTATACACAAAATAATTTTGTACGCATTGTCCAAAGGGTTATCTCCCCAGTGCTGAGAAGATAGCATGCCAAGTAAAGGATTCTTAGCACCCAGGAAACTCATGTACATATTAAATTGGCAGATGCACAATAAATCCATAGTATCTATATAAAATATAAATATTCTCTTTTGAAGCCTCTCCCTCAGTGTAATCTATTTCAGTGTAATAAAGCTTATATACAGACAAACAGTAATGTTCAGTCATTAATAAAGAACACTTTTCTTTATAGTACAGTAATGTACAAAGCCAAGGACAGGTGGTTCAGCAGTTCTGTATGTATGTATTTGTTAATGCAGATACTCTTTATCTGTGCATGGGAGCATGTACATATGATATAATGAACATCATAGATTCATAGATTCATAGATACATTAGGTTGGAAAGGACCTACAAGATCATCTAGTCCAACCATCCTCCTATCACCATCCCTACCCACTAAACTAC
>VXAB01005347.1:4887-34292 GCA_013399175.1 Odontophorus gujanensis
TGTCTAAGCCTCAACATCTCTGTCTCAAATATCTGCTTAGGTTCTCAGGATCTTGCAGGTGTTCAGGAGAGAAGTTCCATGACACCAGTGATGCCCATTTCTCTAAAGTCTCTCCCAGGTCTCTCCAAACTCTCTGCCACTCAGGCTCCCTGCCTCTGGCTTCGGAAAACGATTCCCCAAAATTTTATAAATACATATTCTGAGTAAAATGATGAGGAGTACATTCAGGGAGACTGACACCATGACCATTATGGTCATTGGATGAGAATTCAGACAATGCATAAAGGATACACGGAACAGACAGGGAGACTGTTTAAAAATCACAAGAATTAGCAACTGTCTCTGGAGTAGTATGCCACATTTTGTGCAGATACCAGATAGGTATTTCCAACACAGTTTTTAGTTTATTATATACACCTACAGCTCCATAGATCACACTGGCAAACTTAACTCCCAGTACGTTCTGAGTATTAAACGGGGGAAAAATGATAAAATTCAAAACATTTAAGATCAGCCTTAAAAGAAAAAGCATTTTTTCTCTCTTTACTAAAACAAGCAAAGGCCTCCACGCAGAGCTCAAACAGAACTCCAGGACATGCAGGCAGGGAGGGTGTGAGGGAGGTGTTAAATGTGCCAGTACTTCGTGCTTTTAATTACAAAGATGCATTTGTACCAGACGACAAATACAAACTTCTTACGGTGCCTCCGCCTACTTGATCTGTGGGGCAGATAACACGGACAGCAGAGCAATGCTTTGTTCTGGATGAACGTGTCCAACCTATTGTTGCTTGCTCTACTGTTGGAAAACCAGGTGTCTACACAGGTACGAAGCACGTGACGTACTGTCAGCGAGCAATGCTGAGGGGAACAGGACTCAAATGTCTGAATTTCGGTGAATCTGGTAAGAGTCCTCATCCCAGCAGTGGAGGTCTGAACATCCACACGGTGGAGCTGTTGGCACGGGACAGTTCAATTTCGGCCGCAGTTGTGAAACACCCCCACCGAACAACGGGCGCCACGAGCGACAAGGCACCAGGGACACGGCAAGCCCCGCCCCTTCCGCTGAGCCACGCGGAACGCCCCTTCCTGCTTGAGTGGCAGCTCACTAGCCAATGAGCGCGCGGAGAGGGCGGGAGCAGTTCCTCCTGGCAGCCAATCAGACGGCGCAGTGCGGCGAGGAAGGCGCGGGTTGGCGTTTCCACGGGGAAGGCAGCGCGGCGTGGTGCGGCAGTGGCGGCAGTATGAGCCTGTCTGTGAGGTATGAGCGCGAGCGGCGGGGGGAGCGGCTGCATCCGGACTGCGGGGCTGCAGCGGTGGGGCCAAGGCAGAGCGGCGGCGGCCGTCCCGGGGCTGGCGGTGTAAGGCGGCGGCCGCGGCCTGCGCTTGTCGTGTGTGTGTTTGGAGCCGGTGCCGCTGGTTGGTTGGTGACAGCTGAGTCTCAGCTGCGTGGTTAATCTCCCGCGGCTGGTAGAGTGAGATAATCTTCTTCGGGGAGGGGGAGGAAAAGCGGCTAGGAAAGGGTGAAGAGTGAGTGCCTTTGGAAAGCAGCTCTCTGCTCGTGCATGAGTAACTTAAGTGTGTTGTGCTGGGGTGGTACTGCGTGCGTTTTGTCACTGCTGCAGGTAAACGCATGAGTACAGAGGGCTTCCCGGGAGCGGGTTGAATTACACGGCGGTCTGGGTTTGGGAGACGTGTGAGTCATCTCATCCGGCTCTGCTCGGGGCACGGCAGGCTCCCTGCAGTACGAGGCTCTGGGGGCCTTTTCCAGCGGGGATACTTCAGTCTCCCAGTGCAGCCGTTCTGCGTGACCGCTTGCACTGAGACAATGCTTTCTTCTAGGTCTGCTTACAGCTTCTCCTCTTACTGTCTGTCGTTGACTCTTGTTGCTGTGCACCTCTGACGGAGCCTGTTTTGTCTGCTTTGTCTAATCCTCTAGGCAGTGGAGGACAGCGTTTTAATCCCATGCCTTAACTCTTCCCCACAGGGTCCTTATGTCAACACAGTCAGCTTGCAACAAAGCCAGCTCCTTCGGCTCCTCCTGAACCAGGTTCTGCAGCTGCCTAGATTGCATAGATTGCAGCTTGCCTTACTTTAATAATCTTCTCTGCAGCTGTTGTACTGGGGTACCCCAGCGCGATGCAGTACTTTGAGTGCAGCCGCGTGGAAGGAATTAGCATCAGAAGTAGCTGTGCTTGTTGCTGTAAATGTTTGCTGAGCTGCTGATACTGCTGACCGTCTGCACGTTCCAAGTGTGCTTTCAGCCTTCTTAAAGGTCTTAGCTGGTATCACTTCTTACCTTGGACACACTACTTTTTAAAAAAACTCGATCTGAAATGGATGTCTTTCAAGGATTTGCACTGAAAGAAATGCGGTTGCTCTGCGAATAATACAATTACAGTACATTTTACTAGCTTGGTCTCAGTTTCCTTTATCTGGTCATTTTCATTTTTTTTCTGACTGTTCCATGTTCCTTATTCATGTATTTTCTGTTTCTGTTAGTTCTTGCTAAACCAGAAAAAGTTATCTTTGCAGGGTGTTTGCTGATTTAAGGGACTTGACCCTTTTGTATGCGTGAGAAACAGCAAAAAAGTCTCTGGTTTGTTATGTGTGTGATAATATTTTTAAAAATCCATTGATGCCAAGTGTCTATGAACTGCTACTATCAAAAAATTCAAGGATTTTACGTCACTCTGTGCTCACTTCAGCAGGCAGACAACCCAAATGCCTAATTACAGCTCTAGCTCTGTCTCCTAAAGCTTTCCTTTTTTAGCTACAGTTTAGAAATAAGGTGTTTTTCAGGAGTTGTACTGTGTCAACTGTTAGTCCATTTTGTAATTATTATTTTTAACTGATATCTTTTTCTAATTTTGATTTTTCTATTAACCAAATTATCTCTGCTGTGCAGAGGAGTAGAGGAACCATTTAACCTGGGCAGAGGAATTATCTGTTTCCAGTACTACTTCAGACAGGGAGATCAAGCTGGGAAGAGGCTGGATGGGGATGGCAGGGAACTGTGCAGTTATAGTGAGTTTCTCATCGCTGGGGAGATGTAATCTATGGTGATATTTTTCCAGTATTAATCAGTTGTATTGAATTTCTCTCGTCACATAGGAGTGAGCTTTCAGTAGACAAAACAAAAAAGAAGAAGAGAAGAGAACTGACTGAAGAACAGAAACAAGAAATTAAAGATGCCTTTGAGTTGTTTGATACAGACAAAGATAGAGCAATAAATTACCATGAGTTGAAGGTATTTTTATTTATTTATCATTTAAATATCTTTAGGGTAGGTAACATACATCTAGGTGAGTTTTTAAGTCATCAGCTCTATCTTTAAAAATGCTTCATGGTCAAGATCTCCTGCAAGGCTGAAGTGGGGATATTTGGAAAAGAAAAATTGCTGATGTGTGTTTGCTGTATTTCTGGGAGGCTCAGTAGTTTCCTTCCCCAGTGACAGCCTCTTCTGTTAACATCTATCAGCAAATGGAGGTTAGGATGGCAGTCTTTATAGTGAGTGCTCCTGTCTAGCAGTCTGTGGAAGTGTTACCTCAGTTTATGAAAATCTCTTTAAATCTCTTAAAAATTTCTAGTGAAATTATGCTTCATTGAAGACAAATACTGTCTTGCAGAGAGGCCGGCGTTCCTATAATGTATTAAGATAACTTGGAAAGGAATAAGTCATCCAGCTTATTTGTTCCACAGTCTTATTCTACCCTGTAACAGAAGAAAAGAAGAAAAATGGTTTTTCTTTTCCTTTTAATTATTGTTACAGAAATTCTGTGAGCATAGTAATTCCCTCTTCTTTTTTTTCAGATACTGGGTATTTGGTCTCTGCTAGAAGCTGTAATGACAGGGGTACTACTGTGGACCATTCATGCAGTTTGTCCAGATAGGGTGTGCTTTTCATTCTCAGCTGTCATAATAACAAAGTCATAACCAGTCTATTTAAATATGGCCCTGGAGATAACACAATGGGAGAGCTGAAATGTACAGAGTAAAGAAATGTCTCTTCGTCTGCAACATCAACCCATAGAGTAGATATGAAATGGCTATGTTGAATAGGTTTTGGACTTTCTATTCGTAGTTTACTGTTTAAAGTTCATATGTTTGAATGCAGTCAAAGTATTATGTGCCAGGAAACTGCCATCTCTGTTGAAATGCGATCACCAAGCAATAATTCCTAGTCTAATGGAAAAAGTTACTGACTTAGGTAGTTATAGTGGTAAAGTGGAAGAGTGGTCAATTAAATAACTTGGAACATGACTTGTCAAATGTTTACTGTGAGTAATTTAAAGATTGATTTTTCCATGTGATCTTTGAAAAAGAGGCAGCACTCAAAATGGTTTTGGAAGTTAGAAAAAGAAATCTGTTTCTAAAAAGCATACAGTGCACTCTACAAAATTATTGAAAACCTGAGGGCTCTTTTTTCACTATAATTCGATGTTCTATTTATTAATACCAGTTTTGGGTGATTTCATTTTTTTTTAATACAAAATTTTTTTGGTATATTAAATAATTTTATTTATGGTTGTTGCTATCCCACTGATGCGCACAATCTATTCTAGGCAGTAATGTTCTTATTAAAAATAAGAAGAAATCTCTATTAAATATCTACTTTAATATTCATATGATTGCACTTTCTTTTTATTCCAAAAGGTGGCAATGAGAGCCTTGGGTTTTGATGTGAAAAAAGCTGATGTACTGAAAATACTGAAGGATTATGATCGAGAAGCAGCGGGCAAGATCACCTTTGAAGATTTTAATGAAGTTGGTACGTATTTAATTTTATACCTTTAGAAACTTCCCTTCTGAGAAACTTTGCTTACAGTAGTGGCTGCAGTTTGATCAGGAGTATGTTGTGTGTTTTTTAGTTACCTAGTCTGTTAAGAAAGAGAGATGGGAGATTTAATGTCATACTTTTCTTTATAATTTTATATAGTGGAGGAAGGTAATTCTTTGTATGTACACGGAGATGAAAGATTGCGGCAATGGAAAGGGAAATAAGTGCTGAACTTGAAATTTAGATATTCTCTATTTCATGATTCCAGTCTCTATATAGAAGGTATTCAGTCATCATCATCATCATCATAGTTATCTGAAGTTTCTAAAAAAAAAAAAAACGGCAATGGTGTAATATGTATATATTTGCTTCTAGCTATGAGTAAGTGTCTGCTTAGAAATACTGAATCTGTTATCAGTTTAAATTTTGGCAAACTTTAGAAATTTAACAGGTTAGGAATAGAGAAAATGTATGGGTAATGTTTTTTGTTTTTGTTTTTTTTCCTAGTTTCTACTCAAGCTAGATGAAATTACGAGTTAGGAAAGAATCGAAGAAGTCTGTGGGGGAATTAAATTTGTCAGTCCTGATTTAAAAACTGACAGAAGAGTATTGATTAGTGTAGTGTATCATATTGTTAGGCTATAACATGGTGAAATACAGTATGATTACTGTGCAAGTCTATTTGTTCCTGATTTCCTTAAATTGGAAGGAACCTTAAATTTATCATCTAGTTCCAACCCCCTGCTGTGGGTGGGGTTGCCAGGCCAGGGTCCCATCCAGACTGGCCTGGAACACTTCCAGATACGGTGCATCAACAGCTTCTCTGGACCTCATCACACTCTCAGTAAAGAATTTCTTCCTAACATCTAACTTTAATTCCTTCCCCCCCCCCAGTTTAAAACCATTCCCATTTGTCCTTGCTATCAGACTCTATAAAAAGACAGTCTCCCTCCTGCTTACAAGATCTGAAGTACTGTAAGGCTGCAGTGTGGTCTCCGTGGAGCCATTTCTTCTCCTAGTTGAACAAGCTCAATTTCCTCAAATATCCTTCGTAAGAGGGGTGATCGTATTTGTGGCCCTCCTTTGGACCTGCTCCAACATCTCTACTTCATTTACTGGGGACCCTAGGCCTGGATGCAGTACTCTGTATGGGACCTTAGAATAGCGGAGCAGACAGTCAACACTGTCTCCCTGCTGAGTGCATCTCTTTTGCTGCAGCCTGGGGTGCAGTTGGCTTTTCAGGCTGCAAGCACACACTGGTGGCTCACATCCAGCATTTTGTCCACCAGGACCCCAAAGTCCTTCTTGTCAGGGCTGTTCTTAACGAGTTCTTCTCCAAGTCTGTGTGTGTATTTGGATTACCTTGACTCACTCAAGTGTAGCACCTTGTTCTTGGCCTTATTGAACCTCAGTAGCTCCCATGGGTCTGCTCTTCAAGCGTGTACGGGTCCTTCTCAGTGAGAATAACTCAGTGAGTACTTCACCTGAAGTACTCTGCTGAATCTAGTTCTTCCTTTTCATTTCTTGGAGGGTGTATGCCCTCCTAGGCCTATATCTTCTGACTGATATATCTAAGGATTCTTATGTTAGTTTTCACATCCCTTTTCAAGTTCAGTTATATCTTTGCCTTGTCTTTCCTGATCCTGTCGCCCCATGTCTGGACTACATCCCTTTATTCTTCTCAGACCGACCATCCCTACTTCCACTGTCTGTACGTTTCCCTCTTACTTGACCAGCAAATACTTGCTCAGCTGTGTTGATTTCCTGCCTCCTCTGCTTGATTTCTTATGCTGGGGGATGGAGACCCCTTGTTCTCACAGAAAGGTGTCCTTGAAGAACTTCATTCTCTTCTCTGTTCCCATGTCCCCACAGATGTTTCCCAGAGGATTCATCCAGTAATTCCTGAAACAGCTGAAGGTTTCATTCTCCTGAAATTCAGCGTCTCAGCTTGGCTTTTTTTGTCCTAGTTATCAGTAAGTGCTGTGAGAAGATAGGAAGGTTCATGTAGAATGCACAACTTACAGTGGGAAGGCAATTGAATCAATCCAAAAACTTGAATCAGGTTTGAGAGTGACTGTTGACAACTATGTCCTTGACCCAGAACTAAACTTGATACAGCTTGTAGCAGAAAGATTAGAGAGAGAGAGAGAGAGAGAGAGAGAGAAAATAGGTTATTGAAACAATTATGATGAGCTGGCTGAATGTAGATAAACAGTTGTTTAGCCATCAGTTTTATGTAAGTATCTGTGGTTTCAGTGTCGGAACTGACCACCTAAAAAGTATACTGTTGTATCTCATTTTGTGCATTCATTTTAAGTATGGTACTTAGAGACTGTTTTTTTTCTTTTTGTTAGCCGATGTTGCCTTTATTGCCTCTTAAGGCCTTTTTACCATAAAAGTAGAGTTTCTCAAATGATTTACTGCTGTTGTGCATCGTAGTCATTTTCAGTGAAAATATGTAAATATAAATGAGTGAATTTTGTATGTATTTCAATCTACATTATATATAAAATAAATATATATAAATATGAAAGCAGAAGAGAACCCTTATTGCTGTACTGAGATTACACAAGCTTGGATCTGATACAGTGCTTTCAAGTTAGCTAAGCTGGAGGAGGCATTCCATCTGCAAACAGTAGCAGATGTAAAGTGTTTGTCTTTGCACAAACAAGGACAATGCTTTTCTTAACGGTTCAATAAAAGTCATGAATAGCACGTCCTGTAATATGAGACTAGCAGGTATGTAGATGTGCAGATATTTGCATCTGATTCTGGAAGTGTCTGAATTAATTACTGAAAAAGTATTTTGTAGTTTGTCTGTCTTTTCTGTTACTGCAACTAACAAATGGATGCGATAAAAGGAGTAACTGAGAGTAAGAAGTCCTTTCAGAATTAACATTTTGCAGTATATAGTAGTGTCATTTTCATAAACCTTAGGCTGTGCTTTTGTTGTTAGTGTGGTTTTGTATCTAAAAAAGAAGTTGCATGTGAATATTTTTGTTGTTTCAGTGTTCCCTGCAAGTCAAAATTCTATCCAGATCCTAACATTTAAAATGATCACATTCAAGTATCTGGGTCTGTTAGAGCCGATGTATTTTGCATTCTTGGAATGTAACAGGCATGTGTATACTTCCGGTTTGTATAGGAAAGTCTATTGAAAGTGTGATTGTGTCTGAACTGCCACATAGCTTTTCCACTGTACCTGGTCTATGCCACAGAATAACTTGACTTTGAAAAGGGAGTAGAGAAAGTAAGGCCAGAGAGCGGCCGAATAAGTAAGTGTGCATAGTATGAATTGAAGTAGGTAGTAGGTGTGTCATTGAGTTTACCCTTCAGAATTTTTCAGTCTAACTTCAGAATCCTTACAGTGACAGACTGGATATTGGATAGAGATCCACAAGAAGAAATACTCAAGGCATTCAAATTGTTTGATGATGACGACTCTGGTAAAATAAGCCTGAGGAACCTGCGCCGAGTTGCTAGAGAACTGGGTGAAAATATGTCTGATGAAGAACTGCGGGCTATGATTGAAGAATTTGATAAGGACGGAGATGGAGAAAGTAAGTCTTAAGAGACAAAGTCCCATACACCCCATTATTCATTTTCTCCCTATTTTAAGGTAGCTTTATCTTGAAAATGCCTGAAATTTACAAGTATTCTCTTCATTTTCTTTCTAAACATCTTTCGTCTCAAACTCACCTTGCATACAATGAAAATAGTTTTTGATAGATACTAGTCCTGAAAATGCATAGTGGAGTCTAAAAATCATGTTGCTTTCCCACCTTCACCAAGGCTTAATCAACCTGTAGGTATGAAAGGTTATGTTACAATTCAGCTGCAAATGTAAAAGATTAAGTGGTTCATGGAGGAGCCTGTATACTACATCAAACTTTTATGTCTATGTGAATCAGTAACAGGATGAAAAGGCCAGAAGAAACTCTTTTGATCACCTAGACCAAGATTTCTTAAGCAGCAAGGTGTCACTGTGATTTTCAACTTGTTTGTTAGGTACAAAGAGTTAGGTTACTAAATTGTGCTGAACTTAACCTTGGTTTCGAGCAGGATCAGCTGGGGTAAGACTCTTAACATGCATCTGTACTTAGGAGAGCTGAAGAATGTGATGTAAAAAATACATCTGAGAAAATGAGGTCCATATATTGTGAGCTACAGAAGAGCTTTATTAGCTTGATAAAGAATTAAGTAATGAACCTTGTTTGAAACTATGCTTATTAAGCACTGCAGCTTAGAGTTGTTTTGTTTGTTTTTCAACTCTCTTCTTTATTTCCCCCGTTAACTTAAATCTTTCCGGTTACACTAGAAACCTTAATACCTGGATTTCAGGAGCCACTTGCTAAAGACAATCTGCATATACTCTGTTACTTTTCTGGAGCTGCCAACTGAGATTTCAGAGTGATAATCCAGGATGGTTTTGGTCATGCTGCTGTTTTGCCTGTAGAAATCAACGT
Source organism: Odontophorus gujanensis (assembly GCA_013399175.1). Classification (NCBI taxonomy): domain Eukaryota; kingdom Metazoa; phylum Chordata; class Aves; order Galliformes; family Odontophoridae; genus Odontophorus; species Odontophorus gujanensis. Next base: position 14,131 of record VXAB01005347.1, read on the forward strand.
AAACCTTTAGCTCCTTTCAGGAAGATCAGAGTTGCTTTTGGGCCAGCATTGCATTTCTGGGGTTGCTTAGTTCATTTGCCTTGTTAAATTCCATTAATTTTCTTTTTTAGAGTAGTCTGGAACAAGATTGAATGTGGAAGATTGGCAACGTAATGTTTATACATGGTGCTGTTGTTCCTTATGGTTCTGTTTACTGTCCTTTAAAGAAGACTGATGCTGTTTCTAGCTTTTAAGATTCATTCTCAAATAGTAAATAATCTTCTGAGTCAGTGTTCTGTGTAGTTTCAAACATTGGGTCACGTAACAAAGTTTCACTTTCATCTAATTTTCCTTTGTTTCCTGCCAAGGGAAAAAAATCTGTGAGTACTAGTTGGTGGCATTTTTAACTGATACTTTAAATATTGGAATCATGCCAGTTATGGTCAAACATTCTTATTGAAAAATTTTTTGTTGATTTTCCTAGTGAAATAAAGTCTGTAGCTTGATGTTCAGGCTACTTGAACCTGTCTTAATAGTGGAACTATCATGCTGCACTGGTACACTTCTCTGAATTTTCTGTAAAAATATTTTTGACATTATTGTCTGCCTTAAGAAGGTAAATGATCATATTTTCATACTGCTAATCTTCTGAGTAACATTTGTTTTGGAGTATGACTGTTTTTAGAAATTCCTTGCTGTCAGTTCATTCACTTTTTCACCTTGTGTGGATGCATCTACAGTAAACTTAATTCAGTGTCAGGTTTTAGTTTCTGGCAAAGAATTAGGGATGGAGGGTAAACTCCACTGAATTAACTCTTGTTCACTCTTGGAGAGTTTCTTAACTCTCCAAGCCAATGTTTTATTCATTTTAACTGTAATAATACTTACTTAATGATGATATATATCACAAAAGTAAGGGATGTCTGACGCTAGGAAGGATGGTGGTTGCTGTCATTGTACCTAACACTAGCACATTATGTAACTTATGAACTTATGAGTCTGAGGGGGATTACATGAGGAGGTTGCTGGGAATTGCTTCCACGTTTCTTTTTGTGTTTGAATGCTGCAAAATTTATTTGCTGCAGTATTTCCACTTTGCTTCATTATGAAACAAGAGTTTTTTGAATTGGGGAATGTTTTGCTGAGGGTGTTTGCATTGGTGATTTGAAAATTTCTTTGGCTTCTGGATTTGATGTTTTAAAGTCTTTGACGCTGTCCTCCATAGCATTCTCATGGAGGAACTGTCTGCCTGTGGTTTGGATGGGCATATGCTCTGCTGGTTAAAGCACTGGCTGGACGTCTGGACCCAAGGAGTTGTGGTCAGTGGAGTTAAATCCAGTTGGCAACCAGCTTCGAGCAGTGTCCCCCAGGACTTGGTAATCCTCCCCCTGTACTTGGCACTGGTGAGGCCCCACCTCGATTATTGTGTTCAGTTTTGGGCACTTCAGTACAAAAGAGGCACTGAGATGCTGGAGCAGGTGCAAAGAAGGGCAACAACGCTTGTGAAGGGCTTGGAGAATGTGCCCTATGAGGAGAGACTGAAGGAATGGGGGCTGTTTAGTCTGGGAAAAAGGAGGCTGAGGGGAGACCTTATTGCTCTCTTTAAATACCTGAAAGGTGATTGCATTGAGGGCGGGGTTGGTGTGTTTTCACTGGTAACAGGTGACAGGACAAGGGGAAGTGGCCGTAAGTTGAGCCAGGGGAAGTTCAAGTTGGATGTAATGAAAAACTTCTTTACATTAAGGGTGGTTAAACACTAGAATAAACTCCCCAGGTATGTGGTTGAGTCACCATCCTTGCATGTATTTAAAATACATTTGGATGTGGTGCTCAGGAACATGATTTAGCAGTGGGTCATTAGAGTTAAGGTAGTATGGTTAGGTTGTGGTTGGACTTGATGATCTTTAAGGTCTTTTCCAACCAGAGCAATTCTGTGATGGTTCTGTGTGTGTAGTGTTGAAACTGGCTATGTAATATTTCTGGAATAGTCTTCAGAAATTATGTGAGAGCTGGTTAGAAATTTTGTCAAAAAAGAGGTGGATTAGTATGAATACTTAAGCATACCTAATTCTTTTATTTATTTATTTTGTATCTTGTTAGGTCACACTGTCTCAGCACCGTACTTTAGCAGAGGAAAAATATTACTCCTCTTTGATGTTTTATTTTCCTTCTGTATTTTTCAGAAGTGCATCTCTAACTGGGCCACATTTTAAAGACCCTCCAACTTAGTCATCTAGCATTTTTTTTGTGGCAGGAAAAACCCAACACCCTCTGTACATTGTGGAAATGTTTCCTATTTCTGTTCTAGTTGTTTAACCACTCTTGTAACAACATTTCCCTAATCTTGAGGTAGAAACAATAAGTTCCAAAAATCATAGCAGACTTTTGTCTTTGTGAGATAAAAACACAATCAAGAGGTAAAGGTTGTAAATACTGGTAATTCTGCTTGATAGTACCTTGGGTCTGAGTGCTCACTGCAGCTCTTGATGGAACATCCTCTGTTACAGTAAATCAATCAGATCTCACAGTCAAGTTTGTACTCTGAATAGCAGGACTGTTGGATAACTGTGAAGGAAATATTTTTCAAAGCCATGAAATGGTTAAAATTCAATTTGTATATATGAGAAAATACACTGATCTTCTATTCTGGTATTTTTTCTTAAAGTTTAAGTAATAAACTTCTTGTTGACTTACAGATGAAAAAATAAAAATAATATAATGTGTAGTCCCTACTTTTACCTCATTTCCCATTCTATGTCTGAAATTTTCCCTCTGTTTGGTAATGTCCTGAAGAAGTAACATAGAAATAAACTACTTTGACATTCATTTGGTTCTTTGTATCAGACTTTGAGGCTGAGTTGCTGATGTGCCTGCAGGCTTACCTTCAAAGGAGAACGTTTTTATTATGCTCAGTGATCATTTGGGCTGATGGGGGTAATATGTGTCCTGGGCAGTGGCCTCGACTTGGTTGTTCAGGGGAAAGACTTTACCAAAAAAAGACAAAACAAACAATAAAAACACTTAAGGCTTCTCTGGATTCTGAAAAGGTGAAAGAAAAATGTGATTTTTTTCAGACCATGAGGGCAGGTAAACAGGATCCTTGGAGATGTTTTACAGGTTAATGAGGCAAAGGCCTGAAAAAACGTAGTTTAGCTACCCTACTTTGACTAAGGGGTTAGGCCATGATTTTTGTATTTGTGTTCAGTAACAAGAAAGATGCGGAGCTCTTGGAACAGGTCCAGAGGACAGCACTAAGATGGTCAGAGGGCTGGACTACCTCTCCTGTGAGGAAAGGTTGAGGGAACTGGGCTTGTTTAGTTTGGAGAAGAGAAAGCCCAGTTCCGTGATGATTGGTGTGGCGGACCCACAGACCCACGCCCTGGGAAATGGGAAGAGGGTAAAGGGCAAAGGGAGATGGGCCTAAAAACAAAATAGCAGCAATGATCTGAGGAGGAAAGCTAATTTACTAAATAAGATATTAGATTGCAGAATAACAATATAATACAATATAATTGGAATTAAAGCTACTAAATCTCATAAAATGAGCAAGAGAGAGTGTCAAAAAAATGCTAAATGCTGAAGGCGAGACGGCAGCGAGCACCCACTGCTGAGTTGATCCCAAAGGAAAGAGAGTGTCCCGTGACCGCAGACAGTTTTTATCTTTCCCTCTGAGCAGAAAAACATAAAAATACAAAGCATTGCCAAGTCCTCTGGGGTCCATAGTTCTCTTCTGAGACAAGTGTACCTGGAGCTATTGATGGTTCATGGAGCTGGAGCATTAGCTTTAACTCCCAGTGCACTACATGATGTTATATGTGGAATGCCAATACCAGAAATCATAAAACCATGACAACAAGGAATAATGCATTGGCTATCTTTTAATAGATTTAGCATGTTTACTGAAATTACTTGATGAATTTGAATAAATTCTGAACTTCGTTGATTGCCAACTAAGATACATATTTATTTACTTTGCATTTCCCCTAGGTATGTTCAAGCCATTTAATTCAGAGCCTTGAGTAAGATTCCTTTAAGACTACAGAATAGCCTTCAAAAATAGCTGTAGGGGAGAAGAGGTGTAAAATGAAGGAAAGTAGTCCAAACTGACAAGTTGTCCCTCTTCACCGATGCACTGACTGCTTTGGGAATAGCCAATGATGTCACATTATCAGCAGTTTTATATCACTAATTGATTGAATATGGTAAATCAGACCATAGTACATATGAAGTTGTGTCCATACATGATGGCATAAAGCTGAAATATCCTTTCCTGCTGTATTGTTTTTATGCCATGTACATGTAAAATAGTTAACAATATTTTTCTGTTCCAGCTTATTTTTAAGCACTAATTACGTGTACTATTAATGGGAAAGGAAGAAGAAGCAATCCCACTATCGTTTTAGATACTTTTTGTTTTTTAATCAAACTACATGAAACCTCAAGTCTAGTTTTAATTCTAGTCATGTGTCATAAGACGAGTAAGTAGTATTGCTGTCTAAGGAAAGTGATGCTTTCATCTTTAAAATCTTAGTACCTTTAGCAGGCACTTGAATCATTTACCTTAATTGTTATGTCTCAGGACAAAGCTCGATTTTTGCGGTCTTTTGTTATGCCAGACATCTATGTGGCTCCATCTAATTTCTTTTCTTACAGCAACACTGATTAAGTTTCATCTCTGAATTTCTGTTTAATGTAGCTTACTGAAAAGCTACTTTGGACTCAGAATATGTCCTGCAAATAACTGCTATTGGGAAAGGTCACAGACACTGCTACTTTCTTCTTTGAGTAAACAGTGAAAATAAAGATTATCTTAATAAGATAATCTGCAAGTATTTTTGAAAGCAAGTCATTGACTTTGAGGTGTAATCTCTTTCCATTGTCGCTTTTATGCATAGCTTAGAACAATTTTTTAACATCAACAAGTGAAAACAGGTTGCTTGTTGACCAATATAACTAAATCAGATAGCACTTATTTTATATGTAGTCAAGCTTTAATTGATATTTCCGAAGTCTGAAAAATGAACTTGATACTTTTGTGGTAACTGACCATGAATTGAACTACCCTTGAATGTAAAGCATTAAAATAGAAACAAAATAGGCCCAAACCCATCTGTACTATTTTCTGAAATCTGTTTTTTTCCTAAAAACAGATAAATATTGACGCACAGAAATATTCTGTGAATTTTTCATAGCCATCTGATCTCTCATCCCTATTCTTATTTATTTTGGCCGGTATTCCAAGTACGTTTCCATTTTCAGTTGCCAGAACTGTTTCTCAGTTTCTCTTTCACACCTTTTCATTATCTTTTACTACTAATTTTCATCATAATTTTGGTGGTTTATATGAGGTTTTTGCTAGCTGCTACATTATATAAACAAAAATGCACTGAAGAAAAATCAGAGTGAAAAAGACATATCAGTACATAAGGGAGAACTTACAGGAACATTGTAATTATCTGAAATCAGAATGTGAAAAATGCATAGAATGTGTAGAAATACATGGATTTACATGAAAATACTAATGAGATAAAAACATGATAATGCTTTTTTAGTCATACAGTGAACATAGTGCTGTGTAATATAGCATGGTGTAGCTATATGATTGTCTGACATTTTAGAGTTTATAGTCCTGAGATTAAATTGTTCCATGTTGGTTTTAAATGCATTTCAAGTTGACAGATTTATTTTATAAAATGTTTTTCACGTAAATTTGTTTAGCTTTCCTCTGGCTGTAGATGTAACTCCTGCTTTGCAATGCTTTGTTCAGGAATAAGATGGGCATGTTGTCTGGGGCAGATAAGTGTCAAGGACAGTTTGTCATATATGTCTCTTATCTTTCATGTCACTGGCTTAATCTGTGCATTCCCCACTACAGTAATTAGCTGCAGAGTGAACATGTTCATTGCTTAACTCTTTTACAGTGTCTCTGTTTTAACATATGAGTAAGGTCAGCAGCGCAGGTGTAAGTGCAGTAAAGTAATTAATGACTGCTAATTAATTTATTATTATGACTTAATTTCTTCAAGTACATTTGTGTAAATTTTCTGTTAATTATAACTGTAGAATGAAGAAAGTTCAGATGGGAGAAAAGCTTGTCAAAAGCCTGTTTTAATTCAGGCTAATTTGTAGAATCATTAGTAAATTATCTTGAAATTTATTTTTTATTTGTCAACTGTTACAGCTTTGTGAGAGAAGTAAACCATGGTGTGAACGTTTGCTTTTTTGAGTTATTTTGTTGTTGTAATTTTTAATTTTTGAGGGAGGAGATGGGAACACAAAGGTCTGAATGATGGTTTTAAGAATAAAATAGAATTTGATCTTAAGTGGAACTGCAGTTTTGTTGTCTGAGAAGCATATACTGTATATATTGTTATGGTTTTATCATCCAAAGATGTTAAAAATGGACCTAAAGTGGTGTGTGTTTTCTTAGTCATATTTCAAAATACTAATTATTATTATATTCAAAATACTAATTTTTATTTTTAACTTCTAGAATTGCTTTCAGAATTAGAAATAAAAGTTTATTTATGAGCCATATTCTGTCTTAAGAATCACGTATACTTAAGATTGCATTCTGACTTCATCATTTCACATCTAAAAAACCCATGAAAATTCTCTTCTAGAAACAAAAATCCAAATTTCCATGTCTGTCAGATCCAATAAATACAAAGTCAGAACCCATCCATTTAACAGTGTAATACTTATATGTGCATTATTTTCTCTTACGGTTTATGGGTATTTGCTGTTTGTCTAATAATTGTTTTCTTTTACAGTTAATCAAGAGGAGTTCATTGCTATTATGACTGGAGATATTTAACATTAAAAGAGAAGAAATTAATTTATCACAGAAGGGAAACGTCATTGGCATCTGCCATGAGAGTGTTTTGTAGTTCATTTCTGTTGATGGAGTCAAGTAGAAAATTATTTTCCTCAGAGGGGCAAAATAAACACAAGTCTTATGTACTGCTGCTTCAGAACTTTGTCATTAAATCCTATCTCTAGAGTAAGTGATCAAGTTAGTACAAGTAATGCTTGTTTCAGAGTGTTTTAGTGCTCATTTGTAAAATAGTTTTTTATAATATTTCTAAATAAAATCCTATTATAAGAAACTTTTCAAGTTGGCTCTATATTTGCACTAACTGCAGCATTAGTTTTGATACATAAAGTTTGGCAAGTTTCCATTTTAATAAAATGTTCCTTACTGTTGCTACTGAAGTCTTGTTTTGTTTTGTTTACTTTGAAGTATGATTTAAGACCTGTAAAATGTGTTTGTTTTTTTTTTTTCCTATGGTTTTACTTCTATTGTAGTTGAATAATAACAGTAAACGAACAAGAATTTATTCTATAAAAGTTGCAGTTTACTCGCTATTGCTCCTGTGGGGGCCAGGCAATTGTGTTATGGTAAAAACGATATAAAAAAAGTGCTTTAGCAGTCCAGATGTCAGCTAGTGGTCTTCTTTCAGTATCTACATCTCTGATAGCTGTGGAAATAATGTTAAGTGTTTGTGACAAGTGGATGCTTTTTCTGCAGCATCTAGTTAGGATGAAAACATCATACAAAATGAAAACTGGGGCTGTTGAGCCTGGAGAAGGCACCAGGGGAGTCTGGGAGCAGCCTTTTGGTATCTGAAGGGGGGCAGTAAGAAAGATTGTCTCAGTGCGTAGCAGTCTGCTATGATGGATGGAAGGGAAATGGTTTCAAACTATAAGAGGGAAAACTTAGATTGGATGCAAGGAAGATGTTTTTACAATAAGGGTAGTGAGGAACTGGAACAGTTTGCCCACAGGTGGTGTGTGCCCTGGCCCTGGAGACGTTCAGGGTCATGCTGGATGATGAGCACACTACTCTAGCTGTAGGAGTCCTTGCTCATTGCAGGGGAGTAGATTGGATGACCTTTAATCGTCCCTTCCAACTCAGATGGTTCTGTGATTCCATGAAGATGTGAAGTAGTTAGACTGAATGTGTGTCTAGCTTGCCAGGAGTCTTCCAGGATTTTCATTTTGATCTTCCAGATTTCCTGTCTACTGGCTGTAGCTTCCGCCTCTTAAATTTGAAATTAATTTCTCTCTTCTTACTCACCAAATTTTGTTTTGCTTAATCCTGTGATCATCTTTCTTGTTAGAAAACCAGTGATTTTTTAACTCTGTATTCCTGGGGTTGTGAACACGTATGCCCTGCACAAGCACACACAGCTTGCAATTTATTGGAGACTGAAGTTAGTCATCAAAGTTATTTTTTTTTTCTTTCTATTATTTTTTGAGTGTGTATTGTAAAATTCTTATCTATTAAATACTTTGTTGTTCTGCGGTAGGATTTGGATGATATGGATATCACCTCATACCAAACAAGCAGTGAAACTTCTTTTTAAGCAAACAAAAACATAAGCACCCCACACCTACCTTTTAAAGAAACAAACAAAAACAAATCTTTAACAAATGTTTTGCAATCTCAGCAGATTTGTTTAGGAAAGGAGTATTCAAGGGCAAAGATACAGTGTTTGGGATTGAAGTGCTCTTCATGAAGAGCAATGCAGATACTGTCTAGTTCAGCAGTTCCTGGTTTTGCTTTTCACTTTTTATAGAAATAATTTTAGGGACATTTTCAGCAGACAGTGAAAGTGAAAAACTTAAAATGGTCTCCTAGCAGTCATCATAAAGCACTTCTTCACTAAGTATCCTGCCCTTATTTTGAATGCTCTAGTTTTCTTATACTCCACTGTGGCTGTTGAATAACTTTTGAGTGATTTTTTTTTTTTTTTTTTAATGAGGATATTACTGCTCTCCTTTTCTCAAGATGACTGATAACTAATTCTTGATAGTTGTTGTGTTTGGTTTGTAACTGGTTCAGTAAAATGCACATTTTCTCCTCTGAACTGCGGTTTTATTCCAAACTTTTGCAATATGCTTTCCTTTTTTCCACTAAAATGGCATATGTGAGCTGTTGTTACAGGCTAGATAACAACAGTGCCAAGATCTGTAAGGGCAGGCCAGTGAACCGGAGAGCTCCTGCAAGCTCAGTCCACAACTTGGTAATCTAAGTCCTGTGGTCTGCTTGGCCCTAGAATTAACATATGTTCCACTTGGTGTGTTTTGTGGGACTAACACCTATCCTGGTGCTTTCTGATATTTCACTTGGGATATCATAGACTATGTGTTCACATTCTTTGTCTGGTATCAGAAGATAAGGATAGTCATCAGTTGGCATGCTTTTATCTTGTTCATCATAGAATAGTGTCAAGATTCAACTGTCATAATTACATCTCTATAAGCTACACCTTGAATGCATGGTATGTCATACTACTTGATGTGCAGAGATGGGTCTGCATTGGATTGGTGGATTGTGAACTGGAGTACCTTGGGCATGTTTTTTGTCAACCCTGCTTCTGAGGACAGTGGTTTCTGGTAGAAATCCAGAAAGGTAGCCAAGGGAAAGCCTTAATCCATTACAGTAAAACCTACTAGAACTTCTCATCATGAGCTTCCACTAACAAAAGTTTAACTGTGCCAGCAAGTCTGTCACATCTCTAATTAATCACATGTAACTGTGGAAATTCAGAATCTCCAAATGGATAGAAAGTACAGTGTTAGCATGCTGTATACCAAATGTTACCCTGATAACTTATTTTAGAACAGTCTTCTCAATCCTGTTTGTCATGCCAGGCATTTTTGATTTGTACTTATTCCTGGGAAAGTTTCTGTGGAATGGTTAAGTCATCAAAAGTCAGGTAATGCCAGCATGCACCTCATCTGTGCGGGAGGAATTGCAGCCCTAAGAGGAGTGCATCTGAGTCCGTGCTGGCATCTCTGACCCTGGGCATAGCTCAGGTGGGTACCTTTTGCTTGGGACAAGCACTTTAAGATGGGCTGTGTGTGATCACTGAGGCATGAAGCTGGCTGTGGACAAATTCTTTAATTCTTGACTTCTGTCTTAGGGCTGTGTGCAGTTTTAGGATGTCATAGCTTGCTAAATTCTGCTGAAATTAGTAGAGGCTTGTACCATAAATTACACAAGAATAGAGGCAAAGGGTAGTTACACTGACTTCAGTAATTCCACTGGAGGGGTTTATTCTCCCTAGATGGTGTGTAGCTTCTCATGACAACTCGGACAGTTGGAGGTTTTTGTATGCTTGGATCTGATGGATGTGCTGTTAACAAAAACAGTCCTTTTTTGTGTGTGTGCATCTGTGTGTGTCAAATTGTATTCTACTCTTAAACAAGTCATGGTTGTGAAAGCAACTTGCCTTGCTGCACACATGACCCTATCCAAGGTAAAGGCTGCATTTTAATTTGTCTTGTTCATTAGGTCAGGAGTGTACAGAAATGGTGTCTGACACTAGCAAAACTACTGCAGAAGTCATTTTCAATAGCACTCTTCCAGGGAGATAATTGTCACTGAAGTACATATGCAGGGATGCTGAGAGTGTTTTCATCACTGAGTAGGAAGAGGAGTGATTCCACAGAGATGAGAGGTCAGTGTTTCGAGTTCTTTTATCTCCTCCAAGTTACACCATGGGAAAATCTGTACAAATCCCACTAAGATGTTACACAGCAATGAAATGAAAGCCAGAAGAAACATAAACATGTAGAAGATCTGCAAGTATCTTACTGCCAAGGTGACACAAGTGGCTCACTTACTGTAAAACCATTGCTAAGCAAATGGAGCGTGTTGGCAGCTGCCACCCATCAGAAGTGATCAAACACAGGCTATATAATGTGTGGAAACTCTCTGTGTAGGTCTTTCTGAAATGTTACATGAGTGTTTGGCCAGCAGAGGTTATTTGTTGCTCAAACCCTTATTAATTTGAAAGTTATTTAATACTTAAAGCTATACATAAAGGAGTTCTAAACAAATGAATTTAAAGGAGCAATTCCTTTAAATATTCCCCTGAAATGAATAAAGAATGTGCTTAGCAAGAAAGGACTTTGTTAACAATTGTTAATAGAGATCTGTTTCCAACTAGGCAGCTAGACAATTCATTGATGAGATTACCTGGAATGTTTTTCAGAAATGCTTGTTCTAACACTTGGATACATTTATTTTATTATAAAGGTTACCTACTGATGCATTACTTTCATTGTAAATAAAAAAATAAAAGTTCAAGAAGGATCTTTTCATATTTAAGATGGGAGTGATCTTGAAGGCTGCAAATAGAGTTTGGACTTCTTTTTTGTTGTTGTCAGAAACTTGCAGGAATTTGCACCAAATTTTCAACTTTTGTTTGTTTAAGTGGTTTTCTCAGGTGCTGGAAGAAGATGATCCTTGACCAGTAATGGAGACAGAGGACTTACAGCACAGCAACTATCTCAGCTTTAAATTTTAATTAGAATGGCACAACTTGAGGCTGATCCCTCTCACTCTATCGCTGTTAGCTGTGGGAAGAGGTCAACCCCCACCTCACCACAGCCTCCTTTCAGCTACCTGGAGACATCAATAAAGACTTCCCTGAGCTTCCTCTTCTCCTGATTAAACAATCACAGTTCCTTCAGCCACCCATAAGACCTGTGCTCCAGACCCTTCACCAGCTCAGTTGCACTTCTCTGAAAAGGCTCCAGAACCTCAATGTCTTTCTTATCATAGAATCATATCATAGAATTCCCTGGACTGAAAAGGACCTCAAAGATCATCTAGTTTCAGCTTCCCTGACAGAGGCAACGTTGCCAACCACTAGAGCAGGCTGCCCAGCTCCACATCCAGCCTTGCCTTGAATGCCTCCAGGGATGGGGCATCCACAACTTCTCTGGGCAACCTGTTCCAGTGCCTCACCACCCTCTGAGTGAAAAACATTGTCTTATCTAACCTAAATCTCCCCATCTTAGCTTAAAACCATTCCCCCTTGTCCTTTCACTATTGACCCATGTAGACAGTTGTTGCCCCTCCTGTTTATATGTTCCCTTCAAGCAGTCTCCAAACTAAACAAGCCCAGCTCCCTCAACGTTTCCTCACAGGAGAAGTGCTCCATCCCTCTGATCATTTTCGTGGCCCTCCTCTGGACCCGTTCCAAGAGATCTGCATCTTGTGCTGAGGGCCCCAGCTCTGGACGCAGTACTCCGGGTGAGACCTCACAAGAGCTGAGTAGAGGAGGACAATCACCTCCGTCTCCCTGCTGGCCACACTTTTTTAATGCAACCCAGGACATACTTGGCCTTCTGGACTGCAAGACCTCACTGCTGGCTCATGCCCAGCTTCTCACCCACCAGGACCAGGTACCTGGGATTGTGCCAGCCCAAGTACAACATCTTGTACTTGGTTTTGTTGTACTTCATTCAGTTCACATGGGCCCACTTTTCCAGCCTGTCCGGGTCGCTCTCGATGGCTTCCCTTCCCCCCAGTGTATTGACAGCTCCACTCAGCTTGGTGTTATCTGCAAATTTGCTGAGGGTATACTCTGACTTTTGTAGTGAGGAGCTCAAAACTGAACAGAGTACTCAAAGCATGGTCTCACCAAAGCAGAGTACAGAGGAATGATCACCTCCCTGCTCCTGCTGGCAACACTATTTCTGATATGAGCCAGGATGTCATTGGCCTTCTTGGCCACCTGGGCACACTGCTGGTTCATGTTCAGCTGAACACTGACCGACCCCCCCTGATCCTTTTCCTCTACACAGTTTTCTAGCCACTCTGCCCTAAGCCTTATCTAGCATTATCTGGGGTTATTGTGGCCAAAGCCCAGGACCTGGCACTTGATCTTATTGGCTTTCATCCCACTGGCTTCAGCCCAGTGATCCAGCCTGTCTAGATTGCTCTGTAGGGCCCTCCTACCTTCAAGCAGGTCAACACTTCCCCCCATCTTGGTATTATCTGCAAACTTACTGAGGATACGCTCAATCCCCTCACCCAAATCATCAATAAAGATATTAAATGAGAGATATTCCCCAGAGCTATAGTGTTTAGTGAAAAGCGGAGCTATAACAATATAGGTCAAAATGCCATAGCAGTGTGCTCTGCCAAGGAACATAAGAAGGAAATATTTACATGGTACTTGTGATTGCTGTGTATAAAAACATCTCACACAAACACAAAGCAAGAAGTTATCAGAACATAAATAGATTAGCTAATTCATCCTGTGCTGTAGCCTTCCCTTAAAAAAATCATTTGGGGAAAAAAAAGAAGTAAGTTAACATGTCTGAAGGTTTAAAGCATAGAGGTTGTAGACACTTTCTTCAGAGATCCTCGATGAGAAATATCTCCTTTAAAACGTTGCCATAGGAAATAAAGTTAAAGAAATCAGCTCTTCAGTCTCCACTTGAAGTCAGATAATTTCCTGCAACTTTAAACAGAGCAAAACATAACTCTCACTGCCAGAGGTGAGGTTTCTTCCCTTAATAAGATAGGTTCTGATACGTGGAGCTGTGTGAGTGAACTGATTGTATCTGTTTATCAGGGCTGCCGCGTTTATAAAATCAGTCTTAGTGCTAACAGGATCTTGTTGTTACTTCGTGAAACACTATGTATCATGACTAGGAAAAGTGTTATTGTGACTCATTTTTTTAACAATGTTTTATTTTTTTTTTTTTTTGTGAAAAGATAATGTGTTGCCTTTTCCACACAATTCTTTCTGAAACACCGATTGCAATCTAGCCAGGGCAATATTAGCAGCAAAATTAGATATGTATTTTAAAACTAGATTTTTGTGACAAGCAGTTTCTGTGCCAATCGAGGAACAGGAATAATTGAGAATTGATTCTTACTGAAGCAGTACAGCAGAATCATGTATCACTCCAGCTATGCTTTGTTTTCAGAAGGCTACCCAGAGGATAACCAGGCTTTTCACACTCACATTCCTATGAGCTTCCACCTGAAACCTGGTATGTTGCACTGTAAAGAGGAAATCATGACAGATTTTTCATTTATGTTTTCACCCACTAGAGGGACCCGTTGTTATGACTAAAAAGCGCAATCTGAACTTACAGAAACGACAACAGCATAATCAAATGTCAGGTTGAATTTTTATTTCAGAATCTTTTCACCCTTACAATGTGTACACACACCTTGGAAGTCTGTGTGCCACCCATATAATAGCAAATTAGCAACTTACCTGCAACTTGTACGAAGCAGAAATAAAAGTTTCATATGCGCAGAAAACACATCTCTATGCTGGGTCACCCTGTACTCTTTTTCTGCAGTGAAACTAAGAGACAAAAAATAGATTCATTACTCATGAAATGCAAGATTTACTAAGATAATATATACTCCCTTAAAGATGTGAGGGTCATTTTGTTTTCTTTCTGCCTGAGGAGTGGGGGAATGCAACTACTTGAAGTGTCCTGACAATCAGATACCTCACATGGTCTAACTGTTTCCTACTTCAAGTATGCAACCTTGTCCTCATTGGGCTTGTATCTCTGTACTCCGCTGGACATGAAACTGTTGGTCCCTGCCCAACATGCAGCAGCACCATCCTCTTGTCTCCTCAGTATGCATAATCTGAGACCAGATCAAAGAAACAAACCATGAGGGATATATTGGGATGCAACATCTTTTTGATCAACAATCTTTTCATCCTGGTGTTAACATTTCAGCTGCTTCTCCTGTGCCCCTTCTTGGTCCCCAGATTCTCACTAGAGTTCTGCAGGCTTCAGCTTGCATGCATTTGGCACCCAGACTCCAAGATGTCATGGTTGTTTCTTCAGTGTGCCAAAGCAAAAAGCTATGGAAGCCATTTCTTACTGCCTGCACAGAAGCCCTTTCATATTGTTTCTAAAGCTTCTAGTAACCATACTTTTTCTGAACAAGAGAATAAAGATTTGTTAGTTCTTGTTATTTCACACATTTGAAATTTAAAATACCCCACCTAAATTTGACAGGAATACCATGCAATAACATGATTTTTAACAAGACTATTTTTATTTAGTTTTACTTAAATGGATGAAAATTTATTCTGAATCTGTGATTACTGAAATAAAACTTTCTTCCTCCAGAGTAAAAGACGAGTGACCAGCTGTAATATGTAACCACTTAAAAAATCACTTCATAAAACTACATTTGATTCCTTTCAGTGGCCACTTCTGATGCATCATTCTGAGCACTGAGATGAAATATTCAGATCACATCCCAGTGACTGATGGGTCTGCAGCTTTCTTCCACAGGGAGCCATGGGAGTGAGGTATCTCAGTGGCCAGGGTTCTGTCCCTCACACATATGGGACCTACACATCCCTCTGTTGATATCAGCAAAGGAGCATCCCCAGCCTTCTAGAAAGCAACTCTCAGCTCCTCAATCATTCCAGTGCTTTTGAAGTCATGACCCTCATCCTGTCAAGGAATTTTAATATTCTATATGTGATAGGCCTCCAGGTATTTATTATTCATGTGAAATTCAACAGGAGATTAAAACAGTAGCTGCTTTTTTTTTATTATTATTTTTATTTTTATTTTTATTTTGATTGATTGATTGATTGATTTTTGAAGTTAAAATAAAAATTTGCATCCAGTTCTCTGTTGGTACCTACAGCATACCTCAGTAGTGTCAGATACAGGCATCACCAAAGCCCAGATTTCAGAGAACACCATTTTCCACCAAGGGCTGTGATGCTGGGATCATTTCAAAGCAAGCACAGTGCAATAGACTTCCCATCTAAGGTGCCATTACCTGGGATGGGTTCTGCTTGCAGTATTGTTACTATCACAGAATCTGTTGAAAGACAGAAGCTTGGAGTGGGTGTTCTCCATCCCAATATTACCATAACTTTTTGTACGGTCAGGACTCTTCCTGACACACAGCGAAGTAACCTGTAACCCCAGTGCTGGCATTTGCTGGCTTGTGATGACTTAACCATGCCATGGAAGTGAGCTGGTACCTGCAGCCTGGCTCCTTCTGGAGGTGCACATCATATGGTGCAGTAACTGCACCTCTTGTTGTGGTGCTGGTGCCGAGGACTCTCCATCATTGTTTCTGGATGCCACAGTTTAGAGGCTTATTACGGGACCCTTCTTCAGAAAACATCAAGCAGTGAGCTCTTGGGGCTGTACTGGGCATAATGAGCTCATTTGTTAGCAGGCAAAAAATGTGATTCTGTTCTAAGAAAAAATAATGCTTATGCAATGTAATAGGAAATTACTAACTGTGGAAACTGTTTTTAAGCTACTGTGAAGACCTGTGATCTGTAAGAATAAGAGACAAAAAGGTGTAAATGAGCTACAGTGCTGCGGTAATACATCTGGTCCAGATTTTACTCGGTACAAGCTAGTTGCATTTCATTTCTTTGTACTTCTGATTGCTAAATGCCCATCTAAAATGTTGAGGGCACAGATTTAAATCTTATATCATTGTGGGTGTTGAAGGATTATTATTTATTTGTATTAGCAAATCTGAAAATCAAAATTACCTAAACGTACTGTTAACCTACACTGATTGCAGTCTGTAAAACATGTGTTTAAAAAACAAACAACAAAAAAAAGGAGTCTGGTGGCTGTTTCTGGGGCTGTCTTTCTTTTCAGCTTTGGAATGAAGTTTTTACATGCAAGGGTAACAATGCTAAAATTAATCAACTAAGGAATCTGCTCAGAAGGGACTAAAACAAACTCGTGTGTTCTGAGATTGAGTAAAATGCATTTTCTTTGTCTAGAATTGAGTTGGTGCCAATAGAGTGGTGTCAAAGTCATGTGGAAGGTTCATTTCATTATTTATTTATTTACTTGTTTCATTGCTTGCAAAATCTCTGTGTAAATAAACAATATACCCTAAATCCAACCTAGGCAGGTCAACTGCATTGTTTACTGAGCCCCATGAGCACAATTAAAAAAAAAAAAAAAAACATAATTAAAAAAAAGTACAAACAAGGGTATAATTACTGTGAGCTCTTGCTATTTTTATAGGCTATCCTTGGTATCTGACACTTGAAACTCACAGATGCATATTAATATGACTCAAGGATCCCTCATTTCAATTACTATAATCTTAACTGCATTCAGAAATAAAGGCAAAGTTTTGTAAGAGTCATTAAATATTGCTGTTTTCCAGGAGCACCTGCTTTTTTCTGCTCATTAGAAAGAAACTTTGTGAATACTGATTGGGGCTGAATAGAAATGTCTGAACTCAGGCCAGGAGTGTGCGATGGATTTTTCTTTCCTATATTTGCATTTTAAAATCCAACCTGATGAAAGAAAAACAAATTGTAAAGGTGGAAATTCAGTGAAAGGAACCCAGAAGAACTTATGTCAAGATCCACTAACTTGCCATTTCATCTAAATATAAAAATACGCACAGCAGTTGTACAATTGTATGTTTATATGCAGCTCTGCATTTTTGACTGAAAAAGAGAGCTTTCTTAATATAGCCTAAAGTGTGATTTTGCTTGGAAAAGTGAATCTGTAAACTTAGCATCATGTTTATTGTCTTAATGACTTTCCAAATTCCAGACTTGATTTGTACACTGGCGCAGCAGCTTGTTTATCCTAGCTGCAAGCTCCGTCTGAGGTGAACAAGCCTAGCGGCTTTCGAGGGCCCACAGTTAATGTGATAGTATGTCTGTGGGAACAGTTGTGCAACATGACATTTTATCAAGTCACCACATCAATCCGAGGCTGCAGTACACCGGCCTATAAAAGTGCTGCTGTCCTTCTCCAAGTTTCCCCACCCAGTATTGTGTTTTCCTGTCCTTCTCCCTTCTGCGTTTTGCACAAAAGGGCGTTCACTGAAATGCTTGGTTTGCCCTGAAGTACTAACCTTCAAAAGACTGAGTAGGGAAGCTGCAAAGCTTTGAGATCTCCATCAGGCTGTGAGCTGAGAGGTCTTATGGTGGCCTCCCACTACTTGAAGTGAGCCTGTGTGAAAGCTGTGGAGGGGTTTTTTGCAAGGGAATGCCACGACAAGGGGGAATGGTTTAAAATTAAAAGAGGGGAATTTCAGATTAGATGTTTAAGGCCATGGCACAGCTGCCCAGAGAAGCTGTGGGTGCCCCATCCCTGGAGGCTCTGAAGGCCAGGCTGGGTAAGGCTGGGCTTCCCTTCCAACACAAACCTTTCTGTGATTCCAAGAACGAAGTACATGTTTGTTCACTTTCAAACCTGAGGCAAGGTTGCATTGAACTCATTCAGAATGAGAGGCATCTCACACCAAGAAGCACTGCTAGCACTGCTGGTTACACTTGTTATTTTCCTTAGCTGTATTTAAGCCATCACAACCCAGTCCCTGAAAAAAGTTTAGTCTTACATTAACTGGAAGTGTGTGTGTGCTTGGTATCTAAGAAATGCGGCAGTGTGCTTTTATCAAGCATGGAGAAGCCATTGGTGATTTGCCTGCCTGACTCTTGTCTGAGGACAAGTGCAAGTTACCATGTATTTTAATGAATGCTGTGATCACATAGTGCATTAATACTATGAACTTCTGCTGTCCACAAACATGACAAAAAATAGCTTATTCAGCTCAAGTGAAGGGGATGGTACCCTGCAGCCCTGGCAGTGTGTAACCCAAAGTGGCTCACTTGAGACCAGCTTGAGCGCTGGCTCTCTGCCATTGCAATCTTAACTAGAGTATAAATGCTGATTTTGTTTGTTTGTTTGTTTGTTTTCTTTTAATAAATGCATTCTGGATGACATGGCAGGATGCTGCTTCAGCATTGTGTAATGAGATCATTTGGTTCCAGCTAATAGGAATTAAGTATTGGTTATACTGCAAAATAACTTGCTGGATGTTTTACTTAAGAGCTACACAAATCCAGCAAGATTTGCTTGTATTTATGAACAGGAGTTGTTGTTGTTGTTTTCTTTAATAGCTTTCTTTTAGAGTTTTGAATAATCTTAAGAGAAATTAAGTTGTTGCTGAAAAACCAAACAGGCCACCACCTCTTTTTCTTTTCTGGGCTAAAGTCCAATTTTGCACAGCAGTTGCAAAGAAAAAGCAAACGCATCACTAGATTCAGCGAGAAATATTGTAACAGTATGTAATCTCTGTCAAGATAAAATTGCTTTGTGATTTACATTACAATAAATCCTGACCTTTAAGTGCTGCAGACTAAGCTAATCTGTGAAGTACTTTATTCTATCACTGAATCAGCGTATGTAGCTGAAGCAAAGTGCCTATATTTGTCCCACTATGGTGTTGCTGAAGAGTACATATGAAAGCAGATTACGGTGCAGCACTCCACATGCATCACAACAGTGGTGTAATTGAAGCATCTAGCCAGTTTTGCCTCTTTGTACTAATGGAGATACTTCACCACTGCTGTAGGAAGTAAGGAAGTATAAACTTACATTTTTATAAAAATAGAGAGTACTGTATATAAATTGACATAAATCAGGATGTTTAGTTTAAAAATATGGGATGACCTTCTAACATTAATTCACTAATAGACCATTCACTTCCTCTCTTGCTTTCCTCTTTTATTTTTATTTTTATTTTTATTTTTATTTTTATTTTTATTTTTATTTTTATTTTTATTTTATTACAGACAACAACAACTGTGTCAGGTTAGATATTTCAGCCTCAGTCTAAGTGCTGTGGCCTTTGCCTCTTCTAGTCTGGCTTAGAGCACTGTGCGGGTGTAGTCTGTTGTACCTGTTGTCTCTGGCACTCAACATTTTGTTCTGTTGTTCTACTTGCTGAAAAAAAAATAATAAAAAAATAAAGCCTTACAATGAATATTTCAGTGATTCTTTTATTGTACATTTACCCAATGGTCCTCACCAGAAGACACATAATAATCATCAACTGGGTAAATGAGTAATCAAGTAGGTATTAAAATAGGAATTCTTCACACGTGAGTCCATAACACAGCAGTTAAGTTTATTGCATCACAATCTACTTGGAATGCTTCCAGCCCAGTTTTTTTTTTTTTTAATTTATATTTGCTCTTAGAAGTACTTTTTTTAAAAAAAGCACTTTGATCTACAGAGACAATCAGCTTTGCAGACTAGGAATGTATTATAAACCCCATACTTTTGCATAGAGATCATCTCATTCTGCAAAGATAGCTGTTCTTTAAAGCTTTTAACATTGCTGCAGGACCATCACAACCGCATATGATAGGAAGAGTCCATCTGAGACTTTCTTGATTCTTTGGCTTGTACCTTTCTTCTTCTTTTAGTTTTCTTTTTTAAACCCTTTTTTTAAAGAAAAAAAAATTAATTCTATCTAATATTCTGAGACATCCTATGTGAAACACATCTCATTTCTCTCAAAGCAAGGCTTGGACTTCCTCTTTTCTGTATGTCACTCTTGAACTGTGAGCATGTATATTATACAT
>VXAB01005347.1:39415-53730 GCA_013399175.1 Odontophorus gujanensis
TTTTTTTTTTTTTTTTTTTTTCACTTTAATCACTGGATGTTCAAATAACTCATTTTCAGCTGAAGCTGACAAGATGCCAATCTCAGAAGTTTCTTGCTTCTTATGTTAACTTACAGCAACATTACTGCATGCTTGTTTGGCAGTGACCTTGAAGTAATTGCTAAAGAATCAACAGCAAGAGAATAAAAATATGGAACAGGTCTTTCATTTTATTACTCTGCTTTACTAATTTACTAAGTCATGGAACTTGTAGACAAGCATCAGCCCAGCCAGCCTGGAAGAGACTTGTGTGATCAAGGCAAGCTGACCACCAGACAAGTTTAATAGGTTTGGGCTTTCTTCCCCAGGAAAACCATTGTTGCTCCCTAATATTTCTGCCACATTCCTGGATAGCTTAGCAGCCTTTCACTTGTGACGTGAGTGGATTATCTCTACAGCAGAAATCTGGCACTTGACACAAGGGCAGAGTTTTTCTCTGTGAAATTCAGAAGACACTTTCCTCCTCATTCTACCGTCACATTTCAGGAGTTAGCTGAGTATCTGGAGAGGTGAGAGAACATAAACTTCAGAACTAGCAGCAGCAGGAACAGTGTTTCTACTAACAGGGGAAGAACAGGTGTTGTTTGAGGAGAAAAGTGGAAATAAGAACAGAAATATAGGAACTTCAAAGTACTGTCCCTCTCTGAACATTCTGATGAATGTATTTTCTATGAGGGGACATTTGAATAGTGCACTGAACTGCAGATTCAATTTAGGACAAGGTGGTCTGATCTATACAGAGGCGACCTTGTTTCTGCCACCATTACAGGTTTGGTTTCCCTTCAAGTCTGTCAATCAAACTGAAAAGTTAACCCCTTCAGGCTCTGATCTAAATTACACGGCAATGTTGATGATACAGGTACTCTTTAAAACCCGTATTCAGAAGGAGCATTCCCAGACACTAAAAGTTTAGCAGAGAGGCAGACAGAGCGGGTAGGAGATAGTGAGAGATTTGTCATACACTGTGATGGCTTGCTTAGCTATTTAGTGTCATGGTTAGATTCACTGATCTCTAGCTAGATACATCACAGATGAAATGACAAGGGGTATACAACAATGTTGAAAAAGATAAATATCATTTATTATCTTCACGAGAATCTTCGCAAGAGATGGTTTCACAAATACTCACTTATCAGGATGATCACTGTCATAAAGGAATTAGCTCAGGCATGACAATATCTCATGCTGAGACAGAATGAGTAAAGCTGTCTGGCCACTGCATTATTGGAAATGCATACAGTACCACTTTTCTACGTGCTTCATATGACACGTTAGCTATGCTGAATTAAAATACGATGACAATCCTAAATGTACCAAAATGTCAAGAATGAATGCAGTAACAAACATATTATTTTGAAGTTACTTGGTTTGAAGTGCTTCATCATGAAAAAAGTTTTCATAAAATCAGACAGCGGTTACTGGCAATGAAGCTGTCACAATGTTTGAGAGCCAGATACATGAAAAAAAGCACGTGCATGACATGGCTTCATGCAGATAAGCCAGGAAGTAGGTAGAAATGTAGATAGTGTAATGCTGAAGAGCCAATTTTCCATTTTTAGAGAGCTCACTGCTGTCCCCTGATTAGAACAAACTGTTGAAAGAAAAAGGGGAATGAATAAGGCAAGGGGGTAGGCAGAATGAAAAAAAAAAGTATTTGTAAGATAAATACGTAAAAAATTAAAATCCTTTGTATAACAGACTTGATAGCAAAGCAAGATGTTATGGAAAACATAATTTTTTAAAAATTAGAAAGAATAAAATTCATACTTTACATGAAAGTTAAAAAAAAAAAAGACAAGGAAATCACTTCATTGCTTACAGAGAGTTTGCAAATAGATATTGGGGAGTTTCTGTAGATGTAATAGAGAATACTGCAGTCAGATTGAATGGACTACCAGCTTTTTTACATATTTGTAATTGACATTTATCAACTAAATGCAATTAAGTGTCCCATATTATGGGTTTATCAAATGTTCTCATTGTTTTAAATTGCAGAGATGTAGTTAGCCTCTATTTTAATGGAAATCCTAGTAACAGAAGCTGCTTCAAAATTCTTTTTGAACCTATAAATAATAGCAAAGATACGATGGCAGTTATCTGTACCCCTGAAACCAACTTTTCTTGTTTCTTCTCTGTTTAAAAAAAATCTACCTGAAATAGAATGTTGAAATTTTAGGAAATTGCATCAGGGATGGATCAGCAATGCTGCACTCCTGCCCCATGTTCAGTGTATTTTATAATATAAAAGATGTCCTTGGGCTATTTTCTATTTGGGTATCATTTTTAAGCATGAAAAGATTCAAAATCAATTCAATTATTTTAAAAAAATCTTAATCACTTGTCTCTCCCTGTGATTCATTTCCATGTTTTCTCCTATCTTCTACTTTGTGCATTTAAGGCTTGTCATGACAGGTGCTGTCTCTTACTATATGTTTGTAGAATATGAAGGATAATGGGAAATTGCCTGGGTGGAACTCATGACATATTGCTAAACTTGATGTAATGAATGAGTTTTAGTAATTACAGTAGATGGCAGAGAGCATCACATTTTTATATATTGTCTGAGGAACTGTATTTGTTGTTGAAAGTGCACCTCAATTTCTAAGTTGCTTCTTTGACATTTCACTTCCCAAAACTATTCAGCTTGGAATATTCTGTAAATATCTCCTTCTGCTCATTTATTTTGTTTGGGTCTATGTTTTCACTTTTTATTCTCTCTGTCTTGTATCAACATTTTTCTTGCTGAAACTATTCACAAAATCCTTAGGGAATTTCTCTGGCCACGCCTGTGAATGTTCTTTTACTTTTTCTAAACATGGACTGAAGTTACGGCTATGGATTGATTCCCAGTGACCTGTTTGTTGGCTGCATCAGCAGGAGTGTAACCAGCAGATGGGGGATGTGATTACTGCACTCTACTTGGCATGTATTTGGAAAAACTGCCTGCTTGAACAGGGAGATTGGGCCAGATGACCTCCCAAGGTCCCTGCCAACTTCAGCTTCTGTGATCTTATGATTCTGTGGAGATAAAAGTAGGGTGTGCATTAGAACGTGGAGCAAGACAGGAAAGCTCTTTCTCCAGGACACAACAATATGCTGCATGGATGCAAGCTGTGCCCTCAAACAACAGTGCATATTGAACCTTGCTGGTGTCCTTTTGCCCTAGAATTGTTCTCTAAGACTACATATCCCAAATCTATGTACAAATACAGTGAAAATGTTAGTTTCAGCAGCATACTTTTCAACATTGTAAAAAGATGACATTTAAAAAATAAAGTTTGGGCAACATTGGTGCCATAGATGCTGGGATAACATGCTGTTGTATGAGGCAAAGAAAATTCTACAGAAAGCTTATGCATAAGAAAGTTCTGAAACTATGTCAGAGCATATTGCTTTTCTTATGTTAGATAACAGCAAGGACTGCAATGGGAAGCTATGTCAAGGCAGGATGCTATACCTTCAGATAGCCTGCCTCATTTCTGACATTGATTCCATTATGCCAATCTATGCAAATGAACATTTCTTTAAAGCTTTCTGAACTACCCAGTTTGTCCTAACATATGCATAATCCAGGTATTTAGGTTACAGCCCACCAGCATCATCAACCATGACTAATAAATTCTTTACACTGAGAAAAGCTTTACTAAGTACAGGCCTGGATAGCAAAGTGTTCCTGGAGTGAAGACATTTGAAAGACATTTTAATTCGGCGGCACCATGCAGAGGGCATTAATCTTTCTTGCGATTTCCTCTATTGTAAAAAAGAAAAAGATTTTTAATGTGCAAACCTCGTTAAATCAATCATTCTTGGGAATTTAGATGCACAGTGTGATAAAGGCAACAACTGTCAATACCTAGAGGCAATTTTTTTCCATATGTTTTGGATGTTGGGATTTAGGAAAAATAGGCATTTTAATGGAATTTTGATCCTACTTAAGACAAAAAAAATATTATGCTCTGCTTTAACTTAAATAATATAAAGAAAGTATACAGTTATTACAATTCATTATCCAACTATACTGTGTAAACTTGCTTTTGGTACATGATCATTTTCGAAGGTAATGATCAAAATTATCGATTATTTGGTACTGTAGCAATATGATACAAAACCATGCCAAAAAATAAAAGATAAAACATTTTTATAGACATTCCTGAGTTTATATATATATATATATATATATAAAATCTGAGCAACACTTTGCGCTACTGTGTTCTTTCCATTCCTGAGAGTTAGCAAGGCATCTTTGTTCAGTAACAAATTCAGATGCTCTAAACAGTTTGCAAACCATAGGATTCTTCAGCTGGAGAAAGTAGAAGTGTGATACTATTTGAAGAAGTCATTGATTATGTCATTTTGCATCACAAAGAGATGGCTGACTATGACTAATCCTCAGGCATTTGTCAAGCCTAGGCTTCCCACGGGAGAAGATTTTTACTAAGCACCATAACTGTTAGAGCAAACTAGGACATTTGATGTATTTCCACATGGATAACAGCATTACATGACAACTGAGTAAACTTACATTATCTATTAATTGACAGCTTAGGTCTGCCTGGCTCAAGGGGAAGAGACAACCGTGTGAAGGCTGAGGTAAGGTTAGATGACAAAATGTCAGTTGTCAGTGGGTTATATCTCATGAGAAAACCAAAAGTCCAACTTTGTAACCTGGACTGAGACTTGTGTATCATGATCCTTTTCCATTTTCTCCTTCTGTAAAACGTTTTGAAAATGGTTAAGACCATGCATATGTAAACAGGGGGATCATATTTATTTATTTATTTTGATGTGGATAATATGATATAATTCTGGAAGATTTTAAGAGATGCTTAATGTATTTGCATAATCTGGTCCCACTAGACTATTTTGTGGCTCCAAACAATTATTGATGCTGCTATATAATAAGGAATTGGCTCAGGAAGCTTTTCAACTCTGCTGACTGTTTTTCTCCCTGAAGCAAAGCACCTCAGCTACAATAACAAAATGAGCAAACAAACAAAAATACGCAACCAAAGAAAACCAACAAGAAATGAATAAACTACTTATATGCAATTTAAATGTTTTAACTAGGCTTGGAGAACTTAATTTTTGAAGAAAATTCATCCATTTTAGGCAATTCCTCTGCATGAATGTAAATGATAAACTTTTTTAGCCTATGTTTCCATCACCTTTTGCATCTAATTATCAAGAACCATCTACAGGGTGTAGCTGGTACTAGAGCATGAAATATAGTCTGCTTCCAGAGCTCTCATTTTTGTGTGATCCTGGTAAACAAAAGGACTTGGATGAAAAGGGAGGAAAAAAAAATAAATCAACAAATCCCTGTGGCATTAGAATTCCTTTTTAAAAATAGAAGTCGTGCTCACACACCTCACTCCACCTTGTGTCTGGTTGTAGGTTGTGTTTGGTCTATGGCAGGTGAAACCTGTCCACTCCTACTTGCACAAGCATGAGAAAGAGCATGGATTCCAAAATTCTGTACTTGAGTTTTGTGTCCAGGTAAGCTCCATCCTGCCTGAATACATGCAAGCCCCTGGTAAGGAGCCCTAGGTTATTTATCCTGATTATGCTCTAAATCCTGTTACACACATGTTGTGCAAGTGAAGCATTCTTCAACCTTTGTTTATAGCAGAAGGTGCATCACTATCTTGTCAGAAACACTGGGGTGGTACAACGTAAAGCAGCTCTCTGAACAACATCAACAGGGAAATTTCACACCAAAATCTGGTGACGTGATTATGATTTTCATGCTTCAAGACCAAAACCAAAGATGATTTAGACCTTCTGTGAAGCCCCCTGTGAAGGCATTAATCCATCCTGCATTGGCAAGAATGGGGATTAAGAGTTAGGACAAGAGCAGTGTCCAACATACAGCTGCTATTCTGACAGTTCAAGCCCAAACATTCCTTCTGGCTCATCGCTCACACCTTTGGGTCTTTACAAAAATGAAACCTAGATGAAGACTAAAGAAGTTCTCTATTCTCTCAAATGTCCAACAGATTTATTATTGCTTATTAACTGAAAAGCAGTAGGTATGACTAATTCAACCTCAAATTTATCCTTAAATTCACTTTACAAAACTTTTATTTAAAATAGACAAATACATTGTTTTTTATATATGTCTGTCAGTACCTTGTCCAGTAATAGCAGTACTACAACAAATGGTAAATACCCTGAGCATTTCATAACGCACTGTCCTGAAGCTGACTATGCTCAGTCAAGGCGTTGTAATATTTAGGTTGGCTCCAGTGTGAGCTCTGTACTAGGATGGTTACCAGAGGTACTGTAAGTGTAGCCTTTTTTTTTTTTTTTTTACATCACTTCTTTCTCTGTCTGTCTTTTACAGACTGGGAAAAGCATTAATGCAAAATGTTTCTGAGTTTGTAACCACTAAATACACCAGAAAATAAAATATGCAGAATATAAGAAATTTCTGCCACATTGCACATCACAGAAGAGTTTGTTATTAACAAAATACAATAAAATAAAAAATGAGAAAATGAATATAATGAAGATGTGTGACAGAAACAGAGGCGATGGCCTTGTTAGTGAAACAAGGTCTGAGAAGACTGCTATAAAATACATAAAAGTGGACTACCATATTATTATAGGAGCTTTAAGGAAGCTCTGGGTCAATATTTTAGAATGTATGTAATAAATTATTTACCCTGTACAAATCCATTTTTGGAAAACATGTTGGGTGTAAATTAAGTTTTCTGAGTGCACTTTGTATCCATTAAGAGTTGGACTCTCACTTATTCTAATTCCAGAAATAAAGAAGTCTGAAAATGTGAGAAAATTGCTTGTCAGGGCCTGTCTGTCTTTACTGACGGATGAGGAAGGTCTGCAGCACCAGCAATTGCCAGGCAGGCACCACAAAAACACACCATGCCAGCTGCAAGCAAAAGCCAGCAGTGCAAGAAATAGGTCACTAAGGGATCAAAGCACAACTTTTGGCTCTGTAGATAGCCAGCAGAGCTGGCTTTAGTGAGACAAAGCAGAATAGTCATGGTCAAGTCTGAAAATGAACACAGGAGAACGGTACTTTTTGGGTATCTGATATAGCCCTGCTCGTGATCCTTGAGGAAAGCCTACTGGCTGAAGCAAACATATAGATAAATAAATAAAAGTGAACTGACGGTGTGACAAAACCACATTTACAGAGACCCCAGAGAGCCAGGGGCTCCTTGTCTTGCTGAGGACAGGTATGGGGAGTGAGGTGGGCATGCAACCCCTTTTGGTAAAACAGCCTCAACAAGGACAGAGGCAGAAGAAACAAATGGAGATCTACAGATATTATTTTTCTGCCCTGACACACCCAGGAATAATTTGCAGTGCCTCTGCTGCAATTTCCTGGCTGCTCTGTACATCAGCTGCTTCCCAGACAGGAGAAATGGGAGCTGGATAAATGCATACACATACATGCACATGTATATGTCTCCTCTTTTATGTTAGCCCACTATCAGCTAATTAAATCCTTTACTAGGATTCAGAAGATGATACAATACTGTAGTATGAAAATTAAAACAGTAACAAGAGGTAGATTGCAAATTCACTATCCTAGTTCAGTAACCTGAGGATCTTTTCAGCAAATTTTCCATTTTGCTAGAACTTACAGGCCTTTCTTAACCTGAATTTCACCACACATTTATTCAAAGAAGTTAACGCTTTCGTAAATGTGCATGTATGATTTTTTACTGAGTTGAACTGTAACGTCTTGCAGACATGTAGGCAAAACAGCAGATTTTTTAGGATCTGAGAAAGTACAAGTTGTAAACATAGTGCAGTAAAAATGCCTTCTTCTCTGTTTCCCATTGGCTGCCTGTCAATTTGTTCCCTTCCCACACTCTCAGAGCACTTGGTGTGTCCCTCTGTCAGCCAGAGATCCTGGGATGCATGAGGTCTGGGCGCTTCATGCAGCCTCACTCGTGCTGCAGCACAGACAAAGAGAAAGACAGAGTACCAACAAGGAAACAAGTTTGCTAAATGCTGCCGTGCAGTGCAGCATCCAAGCATTTGTCAGAAGTTTATCACTCCAGGGAAAACAATAGATTAACCATACAACAAGCACCATGGAGGTAACAAATTAAGATGTACTTATTTATTTATTTATTTATTTATTCTGAAGAGAAAAGCCATTCCAAAGTATGGTTTAGGGCATATGTTTGTTTCCCTTCAAATAATATTTAATCTAACCTTGCAAGCAGTCTGTATATACCACCCAAGTTACTGCAAATATTCAATATTGACTTTCCCAATTGTTCTTTTCCCAAAGAGAAAAGATAATGTGACATCCTGTTGACTACCATGCTATTTTATTGGTTATAGAAACACAGGAGGCTGTACGGAAAACAAAGAACTACCAGTTGCAAATGTTTCTCTATTAGCTTTCTGGACCATGGTCTCGAGGGAGTAGATATGTTTTTGATGTGGAGGCCTCTAGCAAGAGCACAAGGTGAGCGTGACACAATCTGAGCAATATTAGAAGGGTTGTGGACATCCTTTCTTACTTCTCAGAGGTTTTATGGCTTACTTGCACAACAAAGATTGGGCAGAAAAGCACGGAATTCAATATCTCAGTTGTGCTAGGCATTCTACTCATTTCTGGCATATGAACAGATACAGAGATTATCTCCTTCTAACAATGGTTGTTCTAGCCTGAAGAGGCTCCACTCAGCTACCCTGTGAGTACCACCTGGTTTTGTCCTTTGAAGAGAGTCTGGGTGGACAGTGAAAACAAGTAATCCCCATACATTACTAGTCTGAGGTGGTTTGTTTCTCAGCATACAACTCCTACCAAGACTGATGTGACTGGCCTTGTCTGTACTGTCACAGGTGAATATTTTTGTTTGGGCCTTCCTGATTTACTTAACTGCTCAAGAATGTCTCATCTTGGACACTGGAAACAACCCTTCCACTGCATACCTCAATGACATCGTAAAGGTTGCCCTGTGCCCTTAAGCAGCCTACAACCTGAAGGATTTGCTGTAAACTGTTTCAGCATGAGTAACTGAATCCACTGCTAGCGATGGGACACACATCTCTGGGGCTCACTGCACTTATTTTTCTGTTCCTGAGACTTACCTGGGGGAAATAAATCCTTACAGTTACCTAAGCTCTGTCAAGGTACCAAGTTCAGCAAAGTTTACATAATTGGCATTGATTACCTGAGCTAATGCCTTACTACTTCATTACAGCAGTTTTAATCAGTCAGAAATACTATTTCTTTCTTTCTTCTACTCGATTTAAAATAATTCCCAACAGAAAGCAAATATGAAGTTTTGGAGAACACGATGGGACCATTAAGAAGGCTGCAGCTCCATACCAACGCAACCCTTTTGCTCTCTTTTGTGTCTGGAAGGTAAAGGAAGCAAAAAGCATGGTTATTTGTGTTCATTTGTTAGGTGGTAGTGTAACAAACCAGAAGCAGAGCTGGGGAGACGCAGCACAGGCAACTTCCCCCCATCTCCATAAGGTCATTAGTCAGATGAGGCTTGCACTTAAAAGCATGCACCCTGCACTTATGAATGTGCACTTCTGCTTATCAGCATTGTGAAAGTTTGCAATCCAGCAGGGTTGGTAATGATTAAAGCACTCTGAAGCACCACAGCCTATCTGGTGGGTATTGACACCCAGGGATCAGGCTGTACTCCTCACACATGTGAGCATCCCATATTAAGCCTTGTTTTGTTCAAGTTAGTGGGAATCAAGTAAGGAATGCAGGTCAGCATGGATCATCAAAAGGCCATTGCTCTCCCCAGGGGTGAAGAGAAAAAAAAATAATAATAAAAATACTTTTTAATTTTTTTTTTTTCCAGAAGCTTTCAAGAAAAACAAAAGCTGCAGCTCTATTTTACAAAACACACTTAAACAACCTAACACTGAATTATTCATGCCAGTTCTAAAACACAGGCTTTATAACCCTGAATTAATTGCCCTTGGTGGTGAGTATATCTAGTCTCATTGTAAATACTTAGCCAATTGAAGTACAAACATGTTCTGCACAAAAAAAAGATGTTAACACAAACAGTGTCATAAGCTTAATAATATTGTCACCTCCTTCTTCCCAGCCTCGTTGGACCTAGTTTTACTTCTGAGGCTGAGAGGCTGTCTGGATTTTCACAGCTGTAATTGAGACCAGAATTTTTTCCCCTAGTCTGAATTTTTGGGCCAAGGTAACTGGTTCTGCCAGTTTTTAGACACGAGTCTAATCTGCCATTTATCTAATCAAATGCACTTGGTTGGGTTTCTTCTCTAAGTAACACTCATTTTGTAGGATTTTTGGCAGGAATATTTTCCTGTTTGAGTCCTGTTGTTATCCAGACACCCACAAGAAATCTATGATAAGGTCTTAGAAAGGACTCCTGAAACAACTAATTTCCAGTCACCCCAGCATATCACGTGTCTAATTTGCCTCTTGAGGAGTGTGATATTACAAAAAAACAACAAACCAAAACAAGACTTTTTTCTGGAAGAAAAAAAATCTCACCTTTTGCAGTTACTGATAACAACTTCTTTGTCATGAAGCTTTGCTTTTGTCTGCATTGTTGTTCAGGTGCAAAACGAAGTGCATTTATTACAAATAGACACAGACCTCTGCAATTTGTTGCAGAGATTGAATGATTGTATTTTAAACAGGCCCTGTTGTGCAACATTAATGAAGGAAAGTTGCTCCTTGGAAGAATTTAAGGCTCCCTTTTTAAAATAAACTTGTGTCCTGTCTCCTTTTACTTGGATTTTAAAAGCTACATGGAGAAAAAGTATTCCTTCTCTTGACAGAACTGACAGGTAGTGTATGGGCTGAATCCTCAGCTGCAGCTATCTCCTCCATGGCACCTGGACCAATCCAACAGCTGACTGCTTGGGAATGAGTGTTGTGCTCCCTCAAACCTTTGCCTGGCCAATCTCATATTTCATGCTGATGTGCTGCTTTCCTCAATGGTGGTAGGAAATAAGAAATGGATGGTGATAACTGTGCTCCTTTTTATACACCTCTGAGATCTGGCTCTGCTCTCCCTTAGCTCTTGCTTCTTGGCAATACTGTGGAGTGGACTATCCGTGCCTGAAATTACTGCTGCTTTGGCCCTGGCCATTGCTCTGTATCTTCTGCCTTGCTTACAGCTGAAAATTGGTGGGGGAAGGAATGGCAAGGCCCAAGATCAAAGGCCTTTCCCAAGCTCATTGCTTCCTTGCAACACACCTTTCCCTGGTGTTTGCCCTCTCCTCCTCAAACTGCTCCCTGGTGCCAGCAGTCATTACAGTAGGGCATAATGAAGGTTTATGTCAGTTTTGGACAAGGCTAGACAAAGAAAATAAAGTGATCCTAGTGTGTGGTGAGAATTCTACTACTGTAACGAGAGGCCAAATACTGGAGGACACAGAAGAATGTGGTTCTCCTTGCAGGGATGGGAGAGGCACGCATCCTTTTCTCCTCATTTCTTTTTTTTCCTTTCCTCTGAGCTGTGACATACCGTATCCTATGTGGCAGGTGGCATGACACAGACGAGAAGAAAGAGTGAGAAATGGCTTTCCTTTCACTCTGAGGCGTGACATATGCTGCGAGATGCTACAAACCTTATTAAGGCTCTTATTATTGTGGTACCTAATGACTGGTGTTTTACAAAGACACTCAAATGTTCAAAAGCAACTAATGGTTTTAGACATGCCCCTGGCAGCTGATTCCTCTCGCTTTAAATACCAGATTGCTTCAAAATTGTTCAGAGGTTCTGCAGCTAAAATCACTAGTCTCTTCGAAAATGTAAGCTATTTTTTACTAACTAGGTATTGTGGCTCCTGCACTTTGAGGTTTTTATTCCTCAAAAAGTACTAGCAATTATCTTACAGTATATTTTCCTCGTAAAGGAAACCCACACTGGATGTGACAGCCAGGTGGGCAGAATAACACACTTAGGCAAAGCCAGGCAGTGGTGTGGTTATAGGTCCAAGAGGAAGCAGAAATACACTGTGGGGGCTTGTCCTGGTCACAGAGGTCAGTAAGACACAGCCTTGTGTCAGAGCTGCACCACTGCAGTGTGCTGAAGGTGCTGTGTGCTTTAGATACGCATTATGAAATAATACTGCTGCCAGGCTGACCTCCGTATGGAAACATAAATCTTTTATCTCCTTGCTTTATTCATACCAACAAAGCAACTGCTTTAAGACAAGTGACTCTCAACGCAGTGCTGCTAAGCTATCCCACACGTACATGCAGGCTACAGCCGTGCTGGAGGAAGGTACCAGCCTTAAAGCCAACCGAGGTCTGGAGTCCTTGCTGGGCAGGACTGGCGTGCTAAAGTGCGCGAGCCTTGAAGCAGCTCTCTTTTTCCGCCTCAGCACGATTGTGGCAATACAATTCCCCCAGAAGGGGGAGATATCAGCCTGTGTGCTGCAGCAGCTCGAGCAGCCCGTTATTACGGCTCCCACTCGAAATGTGTCTGACAGGGAAATTTCTGCACAAACCGTGCAATTTGGTGCTGGAGCATGCTGGACCTCATCTGCTTAAAAAGATGCACAGATATAGTCATCACACTTCATAATTTAATAAACTGCTAAAAAATTGCACACGTTTTCATTTTAGCAGCTTAGGTCCCGCTACTAAACTCACGATGCTACAAAGACATTTGAATTTTTCACTAATATGTCATGAGCGCTGCACCCATTGCAAATTAATGAGTCTCTGAATAGCACTGTGCATTTGTCATTTGAATTTATGCTAATGCGCTGAGGTCTCCTGATGATGTTGATAGTCCGCAGCAGCTGCTCAAACTATAGAATATACACACATGTTCCTCCACTTTTTATTCATCTTTCCTTGGATTTTTTATTTTTTTTTTCTGGTCTATCATTTGGGCTGCAGTCCTGCAGCTGGTTATTGATTGGGCTGCTAATTATCTTTGACTTTACGCTACAGGCTTGACCCCCAACACTGAGCAGAAGTAATGGATCAGTGTTGAGAGCATGGTGTACATCACACAGCAGCAGCCTCAGACCAGTGGGTCAAGAGGAGTTCATTGAGAACTGGTGGTATTTACAAAGAATGTTGGCATGGTAACAAATAACTTTTTTTTTTTAAACTTCCAAATAAATTAAACTAAACTAAATTATAATTTCAGCATTATATTTAAGCATAGCGATTCAGTCAGAGGCTGTGACTGTGCTTGCATAAAACACATATTGTGGTAGATGGCATTTATTGTTTCCTGAAAAAAAAAAAAGTAGAGGTCTGTCATTTACCCTTTGCTCCCAGCAAAGGGAGTGGCTGCGGGGTCCTGGCTGAGGGCTGCTGACGACCTGGCCACGGGTAACAGTGTGCAGCGGTGTCAGACCGCATCCGCACGGGGTCTTGTCGGAGGAACAAAGGAAAACTGGGAGGGAAACGGGTAATAAAAGTTTCAAAATATTTATCCCTGAGCTGTTGTCTATTGGAAGTTAGAATATTCCAGAGCAGACTGCAGTCTCTACCAACTTTAGCTCTAAACATGACAATTAGAGTGCCACTAATATACCCAGGAAACAATTATTTGAGCTGCCTAATCATTTTCAAATGGCTCAGGAAAATCAAGCGCAGAGATGAGATGCGGGGCACAGAAACAGAAAATGCAGCTTGTTAGCAATCTCTTAGGTTTTTTTTGTGCTCCTCTCTGCTTCATGGGGCTGGGGAGGCTCGGTAGTTTAATTCTGAAACATCTGGGAGCAGCAGTGCCATACGGTACACTGTGGCCTTTTGTTTGCAGCAGGTTCTTTTTGAGGGAACAAAGCTGTGTCACATGAGGGAACTTGACTGAATTATCTGATAAATGTCAAAATTAGACAGATGCATTCTGCCGTCTCTTAAACACTATCAGGAAAGGGCTTTAAAAAATTAACCAGTTCATCTCTAACGTGACGGAGAAGCTCGGGAGATGAACAATGGGAGATACAAAGGGGAGAGACAGGAGGCTGATGCCACGTGCTGAGCAGAGCTCTCCAGAGAGCTACTTAATACATATATGTCTATATATTCCAGCACCCTTTCCAGGGCAAAAGGGCCACTTCAGAGAAATGTGTGTCGCTAAAAAGCAGCAAATAGCTGCTTTCCTATAGCACTGCAGTTTTCCCGTCAAGGAGGGTAAAGACATTTTCACTGTTCACAGAAAACTTTGAAATGTAAACTTGTTCGATTGATGGCTCCTTCTGGTCCTGGCAGCCTTTTTGATAGCTGGTGCTCTTTCTGGAATACTTGTTAAAAATGTCTCTGTAGCAAAGATGTTGGTTTTTTCTTTCTTTTTTCTTTCCTTTTT
>VXAB01005348.1:0-11526 GCA_013399175.1 Odontophorus gujanensis
CTCAGCTCCTTTGCTCTGTGCTGGACACACCGAGGGGCTGCAGCAGCTCTTAGCCCCTCCAGACCCCTCACCATTTTTGCAGCCCTCCCTTGGATGCTCTCTAATAGTTTTGTGTGTCCTTTTTGTACTGAAGTGCCCAAAACTGCACACACTACTTAAGCCACATCTGTGCAGTGTAGAGTATAGAATCATTAAGGCTGGAAAAGACCTCTAAGATGACCTAGTCTATCCATCAGCCCATCCCCACCGTGCCCTGAGTGCCACATCCACACGGCTCTTGAACTCCTCCAGGGACGGTGACTCCACCACCTCCCTGTGCAGCCTGTGCCACTGCCTCACTGCTTTCACTGAGAACAAATGCTTCCTAATACCCAACCTGGGCCTCCCCTGGTGCAACTTGAGGCCGTTTCCTCTCATGGTGGGCCAACCCCACCTCGCCATGACCTCCTCACAGGTGATTGTAGAGTGTAATGGGGGCTCCCCCTGAGCCTTTTCTTCTCAAGACTGAACAGTTCTCTCTCTCGTGTGGTTTCTGTAGTAAAGTTGGTTCGTATATCATACTGCCTGTGTAAAGTTATAACAGTCCTTTGCTGACTAATGTACATGAGAAGTCTCTTCCATGTTTTTCTGCCCCTCTTAGTATTCAAGTATGTAGATTTCTATAAATAAGTATACAGTCTGATGTTTCAAAGAATATGGCATGTTTTCTAATTCCATGGCATGAAGCATTTCTGAAATAAAAGCCAGTGACTTTCAAAATTTCAGGAACTGATATCTTTATTATTACTTTATTTTTCCTTGATTGGAAGCAATCAGTCCAAAACAGCCTGGCCTGAACTCAAGTTAAAGATGAGTTGCCACTGCAGATGAGGTGGAAGTGTGACACTGAGTTTGGAAAGTGCTGGAGACTTCAAACAGTACCTGGGAGTACCCAACCCAGTTACTGCATTGGTGCTGGCTGATGAGGTGAGTGGGGGCTGGACTCATGGATGTTTCCGTAGCTTCTCCCTCAGAATTGCTGAGGGTCTAAGGAGTGAGAAAAACTAGTAACAGTTCTAACAGAAATGGTTTTCCCTTTGAATTTCCAATGCTATTGATAAGTTTGTTAAGAATATATAGATTTAAGCAGCTATCCAGACTCAAAGAGCAACCTATTTGGACACATTTTTCTTATGTATTCTAAGGTGCTGAACCTTAGAATATGTAAGAAATATTTAAGAATACAATAGTTATTCAGGACAGCATATACTGCAGGGGTCTATGGAAGACTAGTACATAATACCTTTAAGTCACTGTGAAAGTAAAATTGTTTTCTGTGTGGCTTCTGGACAAAACTG
This sequence comes from Odontophorus gujanensis, assembly GCA_013399175.1. Taxonomy (NCBI): domain Eukaryota; kingdom Metazoa; phylum Chordata; class Aves; order Galliformes; family Odontophoridae; genus Odontophorus; species Odontophorus gujanensis. Next base: position 1,338 of record VXAB01005348.1, read on the forward strand.
GTTAGCTTTTTGAAAGCAGAAAGATATTTTTCCTACTTCTGAAATCTGTAAGCTCGCTCTGAATGTGAAAATCAGGTTATTTTTTTCTGTATCATTCACTAGTGCTGAAGCTAAACAGACCTGCTAGATGTTGGCAGTTAATTGCTTTCCAGATTGCTGATATCAGTGGTGAACTTTAAAGACTGGAGTTCAACTAGATGAAATCTAGAGGCCCCTATGATTCTGTGACTGTGTAACTAGTAAATCGTACCTTCTTATCCATCACTTCTAATTTTGGCTGTAAAGGAGGAAGAGGGCATTTTAAATCTCCAAAATATTCTTCCTGCTTCAACGAATGAATAAAATGAACTAAGCTAGAATGAAAAAGAACTTTCTCTTCATCTGTGGGAGAGTTTATTATTTTGTAATGATGTTGACCAGTTGCGCAGATACAGGTTCTTAATGCTTAACCAGTGACTTCCTGTAATCGCATTAAAGCTTTGAGCGGAGGAAGAATTGCACCTCACATAGGCGAGTTAAAAAAAGAAAAACAACAAATCTTTTGAAATAGTGTGTTGGGTTTGAGCACAGTATGCTTTGTTTTGTGCAAATAGTCATACAGTTCTGGAGGTATTTATTTTATTTGAAATTGTAAGAGGAGGGGAGGGAAAAAAGGTTGATTAACTGTTCTAAGGAACCCCACCAAGGATGATAGCAGTGACTGTTGCAGTGCCAATGCCTTTTCCTCAAATGCGTTGAAAGGGTTAAAATAATTCTTTGTACATGGACCTCATTTTACTATAGTCATTCACCAGCACTATCTGCTGAGTATGATTCTTTTTAATATATTTGCAGGTTTGGGAGCAAAATGTTTATTTTGCAGTCAGGAGGATGTATTTCTTTATCACTGTGAAAACACTGATGGGTAGACCACTGCATTTTTGTCAGCTTGGTAAGCTGCTTATACTTTTACATTGAAAGAGAGGTAATACTGCTGGCTTTTCATTATGACTGGTCCTGAGTTACTGAATTAAGATACCGTGATGTTATTATGGAGTTCTCTCTAGAATAATTCACAGAATCAAATATCTAGAGTATTATATTCTATATATACCATTCTGTAAATAAAACAGTTTTTCCTGTTAGAAAAATATTGCTTTGGAAGAGTGTACTCCTCTAAATATCCAATGAGCTTCTATTGGCTGCATTGTTTTTCATGTCTCGTCTTTATGGTGTGTTTTAAGGACTTCTTATAAGGTTTCTGAATTAGCAAGCACAACACAGTTTGTTGGCTGGGATGTGATGGGAGTGGGAAAGAGTTCTGTTAATTATATTTTCCTGTTTGTATCAACATACTAAATGATGGGGAGTTCCAACTACCTTTGTTAATCATGTTTGTTAAAACAAGGTTACTGGAGCAACTTGAATTCTAGAGGAACTGGATTTGTTTTGAAAGGGGTGAGGTATTTAAAAATCACTAATACAGAAAGAAAAGAAAAACGTGTATCAACAGGAATTCCTTCAGCTGACATGTGTGGTGTCTGGGATAAGGAAGAAAGACAAACAACTGTTTGCATTTCCTAGTCCAAAGAGTGTGCTCAGTGGAAGTGTGTCACTACTAGAGCCTGTGTACTGATGCTGTGTCTTCAGTGTGCTAAAGGCTGTGTGGTTACAAATCTGAGTTTGTGTTCAGGTAATAAATAAGAACCATTGAAGGATTGCTTTATTTATCATACCCACGGGTTGTTTTTTACGTATGGGCCACTTGTTGCTAGAAGGGGATGTTTATTACTCGGTAATGATGTAGGAGAACAAATACTAAAGGAAGACATACTAGAGAGGATGTTTGTGGCTTGCATGGCAAAATTAGAGAGGGCACTTTTCTCTCCTCTGGGGATACACGTTTTTTACACAGGAAATTCAAGTGAGTGGCTTAATCTCTTTGCGTCTAATTTCAGAATGAATACTGCCTGCAAACATAGGCATGGATCAAAAACTAACTGATGCATTAGAACAGGCATGCATGGAGTGTGGCCCATACAGTATAGCCTGCTGAATCATAGAATCACCAAAGTTTGAAAAGACCTACAAGTTATCCAGTGCAACTATCTACCTCTCACCGGTAGTTCTCACTAAACCATGTTCCTCATCACAACGTCTAAACGTTCCTTGAACACCTCCGGGGTCGGTGACTCCACCACATCCCTTGGCAGCTTATTCCAGTGCCCGAGTGCTCTCTCAGAGAAGTGTTTCCTCACATCCCATCTGAACCTCCCCTGGCACAAGTTGAGGCCGTTCTGTCTAGTCCTGTCACTAGTTGCACAAGAGAAGAGGCCGACCCTCACTACAACCTCCCTTCTGTTAGTTATAGAGAGTGATAAGGTCTCCCCTGAGCCTCCTCTTCTCCAGACTGAACAATCTCAGCTCCCTCAGCCACTCCTCATAAGGCACGTGCTCCAGACCCCTCACCAGCTTTGTTGCCCACCTCTGGACACGCTCCAGGGCCTCAGTGTCTTTCTTACATTGTGGGGCCCAACACTGAACGCAGTACTCGAGGTGTGGCCTTGCCAGAGCTGAGTACAGAGCTGCAATTACTTCCCTACTCCTTCTGGCATCACTATTTTTGATACAAGCCAGGATGCCATTGGCAGAAGAAGGGGAGGGTTCATGCAAGGCTGGAAGGTGGGATAGGACATAGGTCTTCTAGCCGTCCTCTAATCATGTAGGTTGTGCAGGCTGAATGCTGTGCTTCTGTCACTTCCCTCACCTTACCTATGCCTAACAACATGCGGCCTGGTACTCATGTCAAGGACCTGAGCTATGACCAAGGAAAAGGGAAAATGCTACCTTTGGCAAAAACACGGAGATAATTACTGTGATAATTAGCATATAAGCAATCCCTCACATTTTTGGGAACTGAAAATGAGGTCTTAAAAAAAGTTTCTCTGCTTTTCTGTGAAGTCACATGTTTTTCATACCCCTGCTTATATTGTAATTTGAATACCTTGTAAGAGTTCACCCCCCTTGCTTATTAAGGCAAACCACATGTAAAAAGGGAATAAAATCAAGGTGCTGGAGGACAGCTTTTAGAGCTCCCATCACCCTTTGGATCCCATCCTGTGACAGACATGTCAATGAGACAGTTTGTATAACCTTTCCTTCCCTGATATACCTTCCCTGGAATTTGTATAACCTTACCCAACCTAATTTACCCTTACCTACCCTAAATTCCTGTACACTATTTCACATAGTCCTAACTTTTATTTGTAGATTGCTGTGAGATTGCTTTATTTTTCATCAAGTATGTCCCATTTTCTTTTGTCTTTTTGGGACACTTCTTTCTGTGGCACAGCTTGTTGACACGTGAATTCTTCTATTTGTCATGGTGTGGCACCTGAGAACCTCCATCTCACTCCAGAGTGCTACTTTGCTAGGTGCCATGCAAATTTAAAGTCAAAAAAACATTCTGCGTGCTACAGAAGTTACCGTTGTAGCCAAGATGAGGACATTAAAAGGATACGTTAAAGTGTTAGTCAACGCAGCTCAAACAAGGTATCAGGGTAGTGATATTTTGGGAATACAGTGATATTTTGAGAATCTAGATTAGAGGAAGACTTCTTACAGAGGTTGTACAAGAGGTTGTGGCAAACTGGAGTGTCAGAGTCTACAAGAAGACCACGTTCAGAAGGTTGCTCAGGCAATAGGCCTGCTTGAGTGGCTGAATGTGGTTTTAACCATGTCTCATGGCAGATGAAAAAATGTCACAGCATTTTCCGATTTTTTTGTGTTTTTTATTTTCTTTTGCGGGCAGGAAACAGAATGACATAGAAAGAGAAGCACAGAGTAGTGTTATAGAAACAGGACACAAGCTTTGGTTTGGGAAGGAGTGGCCACTAAACTAGAGGGGGAGTTACATGAGTTAGGTGACTGAAAACAGATATCTAACCCCAAAGTTGTATTTACAGCCTTGTGGATTCCCCACATTGAGCAAAAGGCATCTGTCCTTTCAAAACTGAAGATGATTCAATAAAGTTCTTCATCCTATTTCAGAAAGGTTATAGGATTCTGACTTAATGTGGTATTTAATAGGCAAATTGACCTTAACTTATTGTTAGAATCCTTAAAGGCAGCATCTGATAAGAACATCTTAAGTAGGTTTGTTTGAACTGAGTCTTGAATCTCTTCTGGTGAGGATCAATAGGAGCATGAACCACAGCTAGTTAAAAAAAAACCTGGCTCCTAGTAGCCATGGATTATTTGAATTAATGACAGTGGTGGGAGAAGGTGGCATCCTTTTCTCTGATGGAAGGAACAGTGGTGGGAGAAGGTGGCATCCTTTTCTCTGATGGAAGGAAGGAAGCAAACAGAGAAAAGCGAGCAGAGGAAGTTACAATACAGAGAACCCAGTGACATATAAAGTTAAGTCAAAGAACTGCGGAAACACTTGCACTGAGGGAATACTTAGTATTGCATCTGACTGCTGTGGATTAATATTGCCAGTAGTAAACTAATAATCAGATGTTGTAGACAAGTAAATCCACTAATACGTAGTTTAATTTTCCAGTGTTCGTCACCATTCTGTGTGCAGCTTGTTGCAGCAGCTTGCCTGGTAAGAGGCTTCTATTGTCTTTCAAATGCTTTTCCTGATACAATTTGGGAGACTTGCACGTTCTCACCAAGCAGCATTTTACAACTGCATGCTGCTTGAGGGAAGAACTTAAATGAAATACAAGAGGACAGTCCTTTGCATTGTCGCTGTCCTGCTGAACTCATTCTGTTTTATGGTTGCTTTATTTGGGGACTGATATTGGTCTTCTCTAATCAGGTTTATTGATTACAATTGTTGCAATCTCAAATTTGTTTGTCATTCATATTGATGATGATGACATTGATGGTGGGCTGTTGTGTGTTTTCTTCTTTTTTTCTTTTTCCTTCCCTTTCTAGAAGAGATTCCAAGAGGGCCACCTGTTTATCTACAGATGACATCTCACAACTTTCAGCACATTTTGTCCTGGCAGACAGAAAGTGATCCAAGTGTTCCAACATACTATCGTGTACTGTACAGTAACCGAAGGCAAGTTTTACATCATATACGACACCATTTCCTTCTTTTTATGTTTATCAGTTCAAAATAGTCAGCCTTGTTATTTTTGTTTCTTTCTGGTTTTCCACTCCACAAAGATGCCTTCACATAACAGAGGATCCAAACAGATTATTTTAGATTTTTAGTCTCTCTTTATTTTGATTTTCAGCAACTGGAAGATTGCAAAACACTGTTCACGAATTGCACAGCCCTTCTGTAACCTGACAGATGATTTTGAAGTTGTGCATGATGAATATTTTACATTTGTTCAAAGCTTTGTAGGAACTGAAGTATTCAATTCCTCTTTACTTCGTTTTTCACCACTCCATAATAGTAAGTTCATTTTAGTTTTTATTCCAGTTAGGTGTAAATGTTCTGCTAGCTTTACAATAAGGCATTACAGACTAATTTTTTGTTAATTTAAACCAAACTAGTATAGGTGCTGAGTACATAGTGTATTTTTCTTCCATGTTTTCTTTTTCCTCTTTCTTTTTTTCAACAGCATTCTTGGGACCACCAGAATTTAATATCAGTTCCTGTCTCCGCTGCATAAATATCACCTTAAAGTTGCCTTCCACTCACGTAAGAAAAAATGGAAAGCTGCTGTCTTTATTTGATCTTTATGACTACTTTGATTGTGAAATAACATTTAAAACACTTGATGGAGAACATAAGGTAAAGAACTTTTATTTCTATTTCTTTCTTTAGATAAGAAATATAGAGTGCATAAAATGGCTCTTGTGGTCAGCAGATTCACACAAGTGAAGAGAAAATACTCAGAAGGAAACTTAATCTTCACTTCCTTATATGGCAGAGTAGCAGGCCTAGAGAGGAATACTAGTTGTCCTGTATCCTTACTTGAAAGGGAGGGGGGGGGGGTTAGCTATGACCCATAAGGAAATTTTGGACTAATGGGGGATGGCATAGTGTATGCAAGCAAAACACAGTTAGAGGCCACAGTCTCTGAATGTGCAAATTTGCTGTAGAAGCAGAGAAAATAATCCATTCCCTGTAACCAAAAGTAGTGAACTGAAATTGACACTTGTACAGACCTTAGGTTAAAAAAGGAGACGTTAGCACTGGGACTGGCACAGCACTGGAATAAGTTGGCCAGGTGGAGAGCTGACTGCCTGCAGTCAAGTAAGCATCTTGACAACTAGAACAGGAGATGAAGTAATTGCCTAGGTAAAACACTGAGTTACTGTAGCAGGTTTCCCAGTTTCACATGCCACAGCTATATTTCTTTGAAAGGCCACGTTCTCTCTTTTTAGGTGAATGGTTAACTTTAAAACACTCTCTTTCATGGCAGAGGTCACGCGAGAGATTCACTGAAGAACCTTTTAGTACAGTCATTGAAGAACTGTATCCGAATAGAAATTACTGTGTGTCTGTCATGGTCACTGCGTCTCTAAATAAAAATTCCATCCCTTCAGCCTGGAAATGCATAATCACAGACTCTGTAGCTAAAAAAGGTAACTGTGCTGTGATGCGGACATTCTTTGTTGATTTGATTAGGTGCCAGTGTTTCCTTTGTATGTAAGAAGATTTACAAGTCAATTCTAAAAATACTGTGGAAGTACCTACAAAGTGATAAACGTTATGGGGATTCATAAGTGAAATATAAAAACTCATCCATTTGGGGGCTGCAGATCCCATGAACAATTCAAATCTGCACTAATTATGTAAGCAGTTATGAAAGATGGTGCAGTTTCTTTAATTTCTCAGTCTGACTTGAAATTTGCTCTTGTCTTGACCTGTAGGTGACCCTTCTATCTGAAACTATTCTGAGATTCTGAGTAGCTGCTCTGAATGTGAAATATGAAATGTGATAATTGAAAACATCATTCATGCGTGTTTGGTTTTTTTTTCACTTGCAGATTATCGTACCATTACAATTGCAGGTGCTGTATGTTTTTCACTTATTTTAGCTGTCATCCTGAAGTGTATGCATGTAGGAGGTTATATTCTGCAGAAGAAATCTCTTCCAGATACCTTGGTATGTAATTTTCATATTTAACTTTCCTTGTTGGAAGCAGGAAGCTTGCCATATAAAATTTCTACGTGTGTGTATTAGGTACAAGTAATATATGTAGTCCATATAATGTTTAAATTTGCAGCTTGTTTGTATCAGAGGTAGTCTGTAGACTGCTACATCACATACATGCTTGAACAAACTCTTTGTGGTGCATGGGAGCAGGCTGAATTCCACAGCAGAGCACCACGCATGAGAAAATGTTCTAGCTTTTGAAAATTACCTAGTATATGTGAATCCTTCCCTCAGCACACCAATTTCTTGCAGTATATCTGAGCCAGGACAACTATACCAAAACTAAAACAAAAGGAACTATATAGCTGTGGAAGAAAACTCACTCAAGGAGGAGGTTTGGGCAGACACAAAGTAAGCAGTACCTGTGTCACCTCCAAATGCTAAGCTGTTCTCAGTCAGCTCAGTCACTTGTAGGGTTTTGCATCAGTCCGTAGTTAAGGCAGAGTACAGTCCGATGCTGTGTGCCTTGACTTGCAGAGAGGGCTGTCAGTTTACAGGAGTGAAGAAGAGGGAAAAGTCCTAGGTGCCTTGACCTCTACAGAAAAGCTGACAATGTGGCACAGAGAGAATCATGTTTGACAGCCTCATGGTTGGTGTTATTTCTTCAGACTTCTCTGTGTGAGCGTACCACTTTGGCTTATAGTCTGTTGTTTTTTTGATTCACTTTGTTCTTTTAGGTATTCATGAAGACGTTCACCTATTTACCTTGTACACTTGAATCTGGAGAAATAGCCTCTGTAGAGATCATTTATAAAGAGGTTAAAAAAAAGGCAGAAGGATCCACTGGGGCTGACAGCGATGGCGATGACAGTGAAAGCGATGCCATGAGTGATCATGACTATGCAAGGCGTGATATCATACGTAGAGCACCCGAGTCCTCTGACACTTCACATGTGTTTGTGCAGCACTCTACAAGTAGTACATGTGATGACAGTAACATCCAGATGAGTCAAAATCCAGATGATGACCCAGAAGTCTTTGAAGAAAACAAGATGGATGCTGAAGAAGACAAAGACAGGGATAGCGAGTTACTCACTCCTTTGTCTAAGGTAAACTGCACCTATTCTCTTAGGTCAAGGAGCAATGTTTGCTTTACCATAAACTTAAAATCTGTGCTTCTGGGAATCTCTGAAGAGACCACAGATAGTTCTGCAGCTCTCCTCTCTTCCCAAGAAGATGCTGTTGACTGGCAATGTGCACATGCTGTTGAATCAGATCTCCTTGACGACACAGAAAGCATGCAGAAACTGCATCAGCTTAACAGCTCTGATGCGTGGCAAAACTCATCTAGGTCTTCCAGTGAAAGTGACTCATCAGATTCAGATATGGACCCGAAAAGTGAATACATAAGAAGGTGAATAACTGAGAACCACTGTTAATTTGTATCAAACAAATGGATATTTTCTAACTTTTTAGCTGTTTCTGGACTGAATATACAGATCTGATCTTTTTCTCATTTTTATGTTTTTTTAACATTCTGAAAGCATATGCCTAAGGACTGGAAATACACAAGAAGAACAGATGTGAGTGGCCAGCCTCTTAACCTGACCGCTTTTCAGTTTGCAAGGGCTCTGCTACTGTTCTTTAGCTCTGTTGGTGGGTTACTCTGAAACCTTTTTTGATGGATGGATCACAGCCAGAAGGGTAGCACTGCATTTGAGTCAGTGAACTGATTTCTACATTTGCACGGAGAAAACTGATTGAACGAAATTGTGGAGGTGCAAGGAGGGGAGGTGAAAATGTTCAGAAATGAACACTCGAGTTCTTACTGTGAGTCAAGGCATTAAATGTATACCTTTTTAATACAGTTTTGTGTATTTACGTACTTCTTTTTAATGTTTATATGACATTTAAAAATCAATGGAGTGCGAAGTTGTACTTCCAACACTTGATAAAAAGAAAGTTTTTCATACTTGTGTCTGTGGATCCTTACCGCGGTTCCTTCATGCGTTTCATCAGTTACATCGGTTAGCCTGCTAAGAATTGACTCCTTGTGGGGGAGGGCTCTTAGCTCTCGCTTTGCCAGATAAGCAACTCTTCACTCTTTTTGCTGATCCACTCAGCACTTCTCTCAGCAGTTTCTGGCTGCTGGTGTGTGTGGCAGTCATTCTTTTGATTGGTAAGTCACAGGTAGCGACTGATGACATTTGCAGCCTTCTATTCCGTGGTGTCTTCTACTGTCTAGTGTCCTTCTAGCACCATGGCAGTCCAACCGACAGCCTTCTACTTCATCTAGTGATCTTTCTTGCTCGCCCTCCAGATGAACTTTCTTCACTGATGCGTGCGCCGTAGGAGAATGCCTATTAGAAGTAATTTATAGCTATCAAAATCATAACACTCGCTCACTTGGCACTCAGCCATTATTTCTGAATGCCTGCTCTTCCTTGGATAGAGATAAGTTTGGCGACCTGTTTTTAATTATATGTACTGGGGTGTTGCAAAATAAGGAGGATAGAGAGGAGTATCTCGACGTCTGCTTGTTGCATCCCAATGTATTCATGGAGCGGGATAATTTGGCCTTGTGTGGAGGCCCTGGCTCCTCGTGGTGTTTGATAGCCTACTCACATCTCTTCATTGTTGTGTTTCTTTTGCTTGTTAAAACAGAATAGCGTTACAACACGCTTTCTAGTCCATAATGCAACGTGTAAAAGCTATTATAGTTTGGCAAGCAAGACCTACTCTCATCATACAATTCAACAGCTATATTCTTAAAAATACGCTACTGAAGTGTACTGTGCATTTACTTCTTCCAGTGAGAACTAAGCAGGCACAGTTACTTATCAGCTCGAATCTTGCCGAGTTAATTATTTGCAGATTTACACATCCAGCTTGGACTTTCCATATAGCAACAGCGAGGGAACGTCAGGCACCGCTTGCGTTTCCCCTCGAGCGCTGAGAGGGAATTTCCCTCGGGACAGCGGTTCCGCCTTCCCCAGGCCGCCCCGCCCCGCCGGGGGCCGCGGCAGTGCGGAAGGGCTGCGGGGCGGCCCCGCTGCCGCGGCAGCGCCCGGCTCCGTGAGGCGGCGGCCGTCGGCAGTGGGGAGCCGCCATGGCAGCCGCCCTGGGGGCGGCCCTGTGGG